>JABASM010002919.1:0-10034 GCA_019776545.1 Brachystomella parvula | reverse complement strand
CTTTACTATGGTGGCCGAGGAGGGCCAAGCAAATTTTATTTTAATAAATCAAAACACAAATCAAAACGCATTTTAACTTCAATTTCATTTTCATTTGCAAATCAATATGCATTTCAATTTCAAAACTCATTTTCATTTGCAAATCAAAATGCATTTCAATTTTAAAACTCATTTCCATATGCAAATCAAAACGCATTTCAATTTCAAAACTCATTTCCATTTTTAAATTAAAGTGCATTTCAATTTTAAAACTCATTTCTATTTTTAAATCAAAGTGCATTTCAATTTCAAACTCATTTCCATTTGCAAATCAAAATGCATTTCAATTTGCAAATCAAAACGCAACTTCAATTTGATTTTTATTTGCATTTTGCATTTGTTCCATATTTAAAAATTCGCGCCATGGCATCAGCTGGTGAATTTAAAATTTTTCAAATATTTCAGTGCGGAGGGTGGCGTGGATTTAGGTAGCTCAAATCTGGCCTACCCTAAAAGATTCATGGTCTAAACACGCATTTCTTCATGATCTGCCGCCTCTTAATCTATACTTAGAATCTTGCTGACAAACAGTTCTGTTCTTCGTTCACAGTTAAGGTGAGTTGCACAGATTCTGTGCATATTATTTTTTTCTCTGTTTAGAGAAATGATGCTTTGCTTTACTCAGTCCGCTTAGTCGTTAGACTGGAGTGTTCATTGATGTGAACAAATTGAATTCAAAGCGATGGTTAATACCATCTTCAAGACAAATTTTTGATATCCGACGTAGGGGCGTAGTATTCATTGCTATTTGCAACCCTATTTTGGCGGTTTCAAACCCAAACTTGAATAACATTAGTTATTTGACAAACGATGTAACAAATTCAAATTCCGTCTTGAAACGTTATTCCCAAAGACACTACCTTCGCTCTGGCAGTTTTGCCAAGGTCCCAGGGTATCCCAACATCCTAGAATACCTATACAAGGTCTCTTTTTGAACATTTTTGCATGCAAAACTGAAATTCGACTATTAGAATTTCGTTTCTACCAATCAAACAATCAGTCGCTGCGCAACACTCAGTTGCCTCTTTAGCAACAGCTCAAAAAAATTTCAGAGGTAGTCACATGTCCTTCACTGGTAAAATGGTTACTCCAAAATGAGTCAACTATGGTCAGGTCGGCAGGAGCTTGCTCCAACCTTCAATCATACATACATAATGGCACGAATTATCCAGGGTAAAGCAGGGTGACACAAGGGGAATTCCTGATTTAACGTCAAAAATGTCACATTCCAACAGCGATGAGTCGGAATTGCAATAGGCTCAAACCGAATTAAAACTAATGAAAAGCCCCAAGAAACAGTGGAAGGAACGTTATAGAATGTTACGAAAGAGATGACCCCGTGTTTTTGCCTAGGTCAAAACTACATAAGTTAAGGTAATCTCCTCCGCTGTAGTCATCAAAAAATTCATGGGTGATTCCAGCGCACCAACTCTTGCCCTGCAGAGATGTGCAAAAAACGGCTCATAAATATTTTTATACTTATTATTCTGTGAAAAACTTGCAAAAAAACGAGAAAAAATTTTTTTTTTTTGTTTCTGGTATACATACTGACAGGACATTAAAACAGACAAAAATATAGTTTAAAGCGGAAGCCAATAAACTTTTTCGGTTATTCGAGTACTTCAAAAAGGTAGACATTCTGAATCTGTTTAAAATACTTGATAAAAATAAGTAGCTCATATTGAACTAATGACAAAAATTGAAGCTTAGCAATCGGATTCTGCTGCAGCAATCCCACTGCAAAAAATTTTCTCACCTTACATTTTTTCCGTCAAGTGCGAGTTTAGTGCCCAACTCAGCTTGTGGGCAGGTTTCGTGGGTCCAAGATAAGACTGAGAAGGAAAGGTCACATCTGAGTCATCCGACAATCAATCGTGTTGATTAGCAGCGATCCACTGTCCTGTGACTAAGCCATGCCAAGGAAGAATAAGCACATCCCGCGAAAGGACTTTTCTAAAGAAGATGACAATGGAGAGCATAGGAAACATGACGAGATGGAAGAAGGTAATTAGCTCGGACTATCGCTGCTGGTGTAGTTACCATTCGTATCTGCAGATTTTGTTTGACCATTTCGTAGCGTGGAGTAACGTAAGAGAGGTCGGCATGGCTAGGCAGCAAGAAAGGGTTCACCCAGCAAAGACTGCTGGAAGCAAGGTTCCGCGTGCGGTAAGTTGCTTTGAAAATAAGCTATACTCAATTTGCTTAGCCGTTTTCTGTTGGATAGGATATCGTGAACGCCACCAGGGTCGAACCTCATCCGACGAAGAAGGGAAATTATTTAAAATGCGGCGAAAAACATATTGTAAGTCCGAAAACCGAAATACAGCTGGTTTCATAAATTCTAGGCAGTTTAAGTGCCTCTCTTTTATTAACAGGTTGACTTCAATGATTACTTGACAAAGGAAGCCCTTGAGTCAAAAATTTTCGACTACTGGATCAAGCTAGACGATTCAATCAAGCGGTCCAGCCACAAAATAAGTTTGCTTACCTGCTTGGCGGGAGGGAGGATTAGGTCAACCGACCATGTCAGGGGTAGGCTGAACTGGTACATTTTGTTTGAGCCAATTGAGCCAACGAAACCAGGGGTAATCGTCTACTCTTCATTAGTGTTTATTCTGTCCTGTTGTGTTTGGTTTAAGCAGGTGTCGCACAGCAGCGATAGCGATGATGAAGCTGATTACGGTAAAGAAACCGAGTCAGAAGAGCCTAAGAAACCTTGCGCCCCACCGCCCCGCCGTCAGATCCAGAAATCTGTTTTCCCACCGCGTATCGTGCGTAAGTGAATACAGATTTTTTCAATGCCATTCGTCTTTATTATGAATCATTTGTAGTTAACCCAAGTGACGCAATGGCAATGGGAAGCGCACAGGAAAACGAAATGAACTGTAAGTTGCTGGGCCTAGTTGTACAGTCTTGTAACTCTTTTTCTTCCATAGGGGCTAAAATTCGTTCATATTGTTATGATGCCGTCATGCAAAAGTTCCTATGGTCCGCCGAGACTTCGGTGCAGTTTTACAAAGGAGAATTTATTGACACAGGTGGGTATCGTGACGCCTACAAATGCCGAATCAAAGGGATCCCTGAAATGGAAAAAAACTGCTACGTGCTCAAAACTCACACTGAGAAATCTGTGGAGCATCGCATTCTTTGTTTTAGAGATATGGAGAAGAAAATGGACCGAGCTGCTGTTATCAAGGAATTGAATAAAAAGGTTAGTTAAAAGCACTTGCTTCCCCATTCCATCACATAATGTCACATAATTGATAACCAGGACGCACAGTCTCAAGCTCTCGCCCAGGTTGTTGCAGCTAATTTTGCCGAGCACCTAAGACGCAAAAATGTTGAAGCTCCAAGGTAATTATGTATAATAACAAGTTGTACGAATGTACAAGTTGTGTATTGAAGGTAATTTTTGATTCTAGATTCCTTCCCAGCTGGCTAATTGAGTTAGGGGAAGGTGAATTCGGCACCGTTGAAGAATATTTGGAGGGTGATTTTAAGAAACACCTGAACAACACCATGCATCAGAAGCCAAGTGTCAAAGAAGATGGAGACGACGGTGGTGAAGAAAGCGAGTTGACTATGAAAGCTGTCGCTTTGGCACACTTTTCGTACTCTTACAGCAAGGGGAAGTATTTGGTATCAGATATACAAGGTAAGGCATTTCTTTGCTTTTGTTTAGATGCGCATGGTATGATTTTTATTTATTTCTAAGGAGTCGGGCATACTTTCACCGACCCAGCAATTGCCACAGTCAGGTCCTTTTTCTTGGATAAAGAGAACTCAGAGAATTCGGACTTGTAAGCCAAAATGAAAGATAATAGATCTACTCAATTATAATTTTGAATAAATTTTTGCCAGGATTTTCGGCGCTGACAACAATCCAACGGCCATTCCCAACTTCTTGGAAACCCACCATGGAAGGTGCAATAGATATTGTGAAATAGCTAATCTGGATCCGTTTTCTGCTCCGGCATCTAGCCCATTCAAAGCGTAAGGTAAGCTGTCTCGTACGTTATCTTTTTATTCGAAAAAAAAAACAATGTAACAATTCTGTGTCACTTTTTCCTCACAGTGACATGGAATCCGGCCAAGACAATCATCATTCCCTTGTGGACTTTATATTTCAGATTTACTCTTTTTTGCATGACACTGTACTGATTCTGTACTCTTCTGACACTGTTCCTACTCATATTTAACTTGTAACGCCTTACATCCTATTTAGGTTACATTATTTACCCAACCTGAAAGCCCCATTTTGTACTTTCATACATACCCAATACATAAAATACTCCTTCTTCAGAAACTGGAATCCATGTGGGTCCTCATTCCACGCTTACCATATGAGGGAGGGGGGAGAGCTGTCATTGTGTTGCTGTGTATTAAGCTGGGTATGGACGTGCTGAGGCATTGCATGGGGTGTCGCTGCTCCTGCAAATTAAGCGTAACTTGTTGAAGAGAAAGGGAGAGAGTAACCGGATCGTTAGGTGAGACCAAACTTAACTCAATTCGAGCCTTTGATTTGTATTTGTGATGTTTCAGGGTGACTGTACAGCAGAGAAATCAGAAAGAATTTTAAAATAAGAATTCTCGTTTTTTTTTTCACTAGGCTTGTGACGGAAGGATTCCTACTATCGTAAACCCCCTCAGGAAGTTCAAGGCCACAGATGAACGGAACGAGTCAAATGGAGACCCTGTTGAAAATGTTGATATTCAAGAGCTTTTCGATGAATTTAGAGGGTCTTTCAGATTCTGAGCCTGACGTTGATACACTGTCAGTAGGTTCCTTCCCGAAACCCGCTCTTCCACCATTCTTTGCTTCATCTCGATCTCTCCTTCAACATGGTAAATACAGCTGCTTCCCATCGTCAGAGAACTTTACTAAACATTTAATGTTTTCCAGGCGGCTTGGGTGAACGGCATATCCCTACGTCTGATGAAAAGGCTGATTCTGATTCATGGACTGAAGAACAGGGTGAAGAGCCCTTAAATTCAATTCGGCAGAATCCGATTCCTCTCCATGCCTCATCACCATTTCGGGTCGGAAATGTATGTATGGTCAGGGTGCCGTGCTGATCCTTCAGTCAAAAACACAGCTACTCGTCTGGCTCATGAGATGTTTGAAGATTCTTACAATTTCTCCGAAGTTGGGGACGAGTACAGTCCGGTAAGTTGAAATGAGTTAATCTAAAAATGATTATTCGTGATAAAATAGTTTTTTTCTAGCTAGGGAGTCTAGTCAAAGGAGACAAACGGCCGAACTGGTGCTGGTTCAAGAAGATCAATAATCATATGGAGCCTCTCCTCTTCATTGAGAAGTTTTCTGATTGGCCAGATGAGAGTGGGAAGTTAATTCGGGTCAAGTCCTTTAGACAGTCCAGTCGCAAGGACGCAGGATTCAAGTTCTCTCCTTGCAACGTTGATAAAATGCTCCATGCGGCCCAGATTTAACGTGTCACGAGGGAGCGAAGCTCATGATGAGAAGGTGAGACTGGTAGTTTGAAGGCCATTCTGACGAAGTAGTATGGCCGTTGATAATGATTCATGCGGATTTTTAGGAGACACGTCACTTCACAATTACAACTCATGAAGTCCAGGCGTGGCGAGTTTCCGAGTTCTCAAAATCTGCCGTTGATACAGCCTCACATTATATTTCCGCCTTGCAGATCCGAGTTGTTCAAGGTCGTTAGCCACCAGCGTTTCTTTCACTCTTCCGTGGGTTAATGTTTATTCACATGGGATCACCTGAAGAAGCCAAGCTGAGAAGTAAGCAGGAAATATATGCTATCCGCCCTGTCTTATTTTCAGAAGACGGTTTTGAAATGTCTATTTTCATTGAATTTTGTTAAAATGAATTTTTTTATTTTTTTTAGACCACCGATTATACGTGGGAATGGGCTGTGCTGTAGAGGAAGGCCATTTTGTGGAAGTGCCTATGGAAGCTTCTTCTTTTCGTAGCAGAGGATCTTTTCTCCTTGTGGACAAAGAGAATGGAAATCTCTGTCAGTGGCATGGATCCCAGTCCAGTCCGACTAATTTAATTGTAGGTCTTTTTTTAATTTAGAACCTGCGATGCTTAATTTTCACCCTTCAAGGGGAGGAGCCAAGGGAACTCTGGGAGGGATTGGGAATGAAGACTGAATTGGGCTGGAGGGAAGCTTATACTTCACTCAGAGCCCAGTCAGCTTCTGAATCTAGTCAATTGTCTCTGTTTCATTTTACAAGTCTCAACGGAGTTCTGGAGGCAAAGCCTGTCCTGAGTCCAAAGCGGAAATCCACTACCATCACCTCATTCCCATTTCTCCAGAAAGATCTCTACGACGCCCAACCAACCAGTGCAATTTGAGTGAAGGAAAATCAGAGGCTAGGATTTTATTTTCCGAGGCTCTTGAGAGTAAAGTATCAAATATGCATTACTGATTTATTTATTTGATTCAAGGTTTGCTGAAGATGAGCCGAGAAGACTTTACTAAATTACAGCAATGGAGGAAGTCAGAGTTGAAGAAGCAAGTCGGTCTGGTCTGAATTAACCGTGAACTAATTATACCATTTTTTTTATATTTTGCAACTGCCTGCTACTTACTAATACAGTCTGCCCGCTAAACTCGCATATTTGTGTACTGACACTGAGAATTCATTCTAAAGTGCTATTAAATACTTGATTGCCAATTCATTCTAAATCTACAGCCAGCAATCTAGGCAGTCAATACAAGAATTTTATTTCCGTCATAAATTGATGAATTATTTATTCCCAACCCAAGCCACTGTTTCCGTAGCTTCAGGTGGTTCATGACTCAGGATGATAAGGGCGGGGGGATGCGTGGCTGCTTTACCGACGCTGTAGATCCCACCGAATCCACCATCACGCAATTCAGTGTTGCGAATGATTTTAGGCTTGATTCCAAGTAGTTTCCCTATTTCCTTGATTTCCTGAAATACAAGATTTGAAATTCAGCAACGTTTAAAAACTAAATAAAACTAAAGCCAACACTTTCATACCTCGGTGAATTGGTCAGTGTGCATCTAATTGCAAGGAGTGTCCATGATTTTGGCAGTGTTTCGTATAGCGAATGCGGCATTTTGAATCAATTCTAATTCCTTCGAAAACAAAGCCTCCTTGGACAAAGCAAGAGACCTAGTTTTTGGGTCCTTCGTGACGAGGATGAGCTCAACGGTCAAAGTTGAACCTTCCTTATCACGTAACGATTACTTCACCCTTCACCCTCACTGAGGTCACCAGGTTCGCCGTGGGTCAGGATCATCAAATCTTGAACACTTTCAGACTTCTCACGTACCTGCGATCAAAATAAAGAAATGATTCTCAGGTCTTTACCCGTCTTTGCAGACTTTTTGCAGACTTCTTGTAAGTGTTGTAGGTTTGTCACAGAGAGGTGATTTGACTTACCCAGGAGGACAGAAGATCACTCCATCTTATTCAGTTCCAGGGAAATGCCCCGCTGTATGCATCCCTCCTGAAGGAATCGGTATGCCGCTATGAAATTAGTCAAGGTAACTGGAAACATACGGTTCTTTAGAAGAAGGTGATCAATGCGCGTGTAGAGCACATTGTCAACCATTTTCAAGCTATTATGGAAACCCAATTTCTCTACTAAAAAATCAAGCCGCCTCCGATCCACTTTGAATCCACAGTCCGTGTGACCTGCATAATACAAGATATTACATAAAACTGTAGGTGTAATAGTATTGTACCTTTATTTATTTTACCAAATCTCTCCGGGTAATTATACATGATTTCTGGAATGGCGCAAGGACGATGGATTTTCTGCTTTCTTATCCTGTGGCTGTTCCAGTCCTCCCGGAACTGGTTTAGTTCCGTTTGAAGGATTGGAATCATTAGCAGTGCCAACAGTGTTCTAGTCAAAAACGACTATTATAGGCACTATAATAAGGTATGAGAGATGGTACGTTTATTATATGCAGTGGCTCACCTGCAAGTCTCATCCCTGTCTGAATACAAGCCGGTGGCCACGAGCTCTTGCACAAATTGACGAAAAAAGTTGCCGTTTCTTTCGCGATAGTCTCTCCAAAACCTTTCAATTACCTAAAATGATAAAATACAGTGTAGGAACGTATCCACAGGCCCAATGGAGAAAACGAAGACGCTTTACTTGGTTAGTTATCGAGGAGCCGAAGATATGAGCACCACCACCATTCCTTGTGTTTCTTAAGAAATTGTGCATATTCGACAAGGTCGTATTCTCGGTTCCACGATCTGAACGGACGAACATAGGAATAACTAAAAACGATACAAATACATCATTAATTCCCCTTAAATAAACCATAAATAATCCATACCTCCGCTCGAATTCACGACTTGGTGATACAAACGAGCGGGAAGTACTGGTGAGCTATTACTTGGCCAGGCACGTAACCAAATTATCTTCCTGGAGAAGGCATCGACGCAACCGTGAATCGCCAACGGGAACTCATGCTTGTACAGTCCCATCAATTTGTCATGCCCGTCAATGCTCCACACCCAGTTAGAACCCTGAATATACAGCACTGTTAAATTTTGGCTTCAAAATACTTACAGAGCATTACCTTTGTTCTAAACTCCCGTTTATGAAAACGCTTTCTTTTTCCTATGACTCGCCTTTCATCCAGTCCGTGTGGGTTTAAAATATTTAAAGCGAGGTAGACATCGTCTCTGCGAATGATAAGCAGCGTGTCCAAACAAAAGCAGACAGATTTTATCACAGCTTACCTTACCTTCTGACTCTTAGCCCATATTTATTACGTACTCTCTGATGCATTGATCTGTAACCCATGTGTACCCCTGGGCCTTTGAGTTCTTCCTGTTAGTCGGTCAGAATTGTGATTAAAATGATATAAAACTCAGCAATAAATATTCTAGTTTCACCTTAACAGCTGATAACAATTCCGATGGGTTCACAGTCTTATCGATTCTCGTGATATCAAAATAGTTTAGTCGACGTTTTAGAGTCCTGATGCTGCAATTTATAACAAAGCTCTTTATTCATAGCCAGTTTAGTTCTAGTGAAATTCGTTAATCTGGGCAGATAAAGAATCTGGGCTTACCTCCAAGCGTACTCGCTGAACTTTTTTCTGACGACACACAGTGTTTCTGCATGCTGGTACCCTCGAGTCACACATTTAAGCAACTTTTCCTTCAATCGTTCGTCCGCTTTCCATTCCATTTTAAGTTATAGGTTTAACTAATCAATTAGCTCACCGGTGAACTAAGCAAACCACTGAGACTGCTGCAGCACTTCACTACTGGACATAACTAAAGGCAAAAAAGGGGTGAATTCATCTATTTTTATCACCCTCACATCTTGATTCTACCTTTGGTGTTGATAGGCAAAATTAGGCTAAATAATGGTTGAATGAATTGTACAACTTCAATTAACCTCACAAATAAACGAGGCAAAAATGCTGTCTGATTTTTATTGGTAATAGTAAGATGATGTTGTGGAGGGCTTTCAGTTAGACTCAAAATAATTTTTTGAAAAATTCTCAGCTCAAGCCCAGCTGGGCGTCAACGGCGCGAATTTTTAAATATGGCACCAAAGCAAAATGTAAATGCAAATCGAAATGAGTTTTGAAATTGAAATGCACTTTCATTTGAAAATGGAAATGAGTTTTGAAATTGTAATGCACTTTCATTTAAAAATAGAAATGAGTTTTAAAATTGAAATGCACTTTAATTTGAAAATGGAAATGAGTTTTGAAATTGAAATGCGTTTTGATTTGCAAATGGAAATGAGTTTTAAAATTGAAATGCGTTTTGATTTGCAAATGGAAATGAGTTTTAAAATTGAAATGCATTTTGATTTGCAAATGAACATGAGTTTTGAAATTGAAATGCGTTTTGATTTGCATATGGAAATGAGTTTTAAAATTGAAATGCATATTGATTTGCAAATGAAAATGAAATTGAAGTTAAAATGCGTTTTGATTTGTGTTTTGATTTATTAAAATAAAATTTGCTTGGCCCTCCTCGGCCACCATAC
>JABASM010002918.1:0-10034 GCA_019776545.1 Brachystomella parvula | reverse complement strand
GAGTCGGAACTAACGGTTCCAAATTTTCACTTCCCAAAAAACCGCTTTTAAATAGGTGAAAAACGGGTGATCACAATCACCCGACGTGATCACAATCACCCGCCTTGACCCTACTGAACAAATTTTCATCGGCGAGACGATTTTGCACAGGTCAGAGCCCAGGCTTAGAATGCTTCACCTGTAACAGTAGTCCTGAAGACTTGAGATGCTTGGAAGATCCTACCAAGGCCGCAGCACCAATTCAAACGCCCTGTGAGGGTGGATGGTGTACTCTAAGAAGAATTGAAATGATTGAGACCCCAGGTAAATAGTAACCTGAGTAATTTTCTCCACATTTCACTTCAGTTAGTTTTGATTTTGTCTAATCAGGTGAAATTGTAAGCTTTGGTCGTGGATGTGAGAAGAAGGAACCCCTGATCCTTGACGGCGAATTTCCAGACACTTCTCAAGTTGTTTATGTACGGAGCTGTCGAACGATGCTTTGCAACAAAGGAGATGGACTCAAATGTAAGCACCCTTTTTTCAGGAGCGAAAATTAAAATTGAAGCGACTCTTCCTGATTAATTATTTGCAGCTTACGGCGGAGGAAACGGGGATCAAAATCAACTCGACTTATTTATCGTCGAAGAGGAGAAGTCTTCTGGAGATCAAATCCTTCCTAGCATCTTCCTTGTGACGCTGATTCTGTCTTATTTTTTAGTATCTCTCTAATTCTCTAACTTCAAAATTTCATAAATATACAGCTTTTTTTCAAATATTATTTTCTTTTCTTTGCGAAAAAAAAAAAACAGCCCTGGATGCCGAGGCGTGAATTTTATTGTTTCCCTGAGGAGAAATGCAGATTGATTCGGAGTTTGGAAAGGGTGCTACCACAAGATGATATCAGATGGGAGGATGATGGGATTCTTGCTGAAAAAATCTCACCTGTTCTCATCAGAAGAGTGCCCTGTCCATTATTATGATGTCTTTGTGTTGTGAGACGACGGAAGAGGAGCAGAGGAAGAAGAAAAGGGATAAGGACAAGGCTACATGAGTTCATTCACCACCTTCTTCTTATCTTCAATGAACTAATACCTCACTGCAGTTCATCTCACAGAATCCCATGAACGTTACCCAAGCTCAAGAAATACGGATGATACACGTTTTTAAAATGCAAAAATCAAATTTAAAAAATTCCGTGGTCTTGGTACTCGCTACCGGTTTCACGCTGGAGAACTTTTAGAAGCCAATATAAAGTACGAAGGCAAAGCGGTGCTAAAATCACGAAAAACTGAAGCATAAAACGGAATCTTTAGCCTTCCAACCCCTGACGCTTGGTGCTTTAAGAATAATGCAAATTCCTCCCAAAATAATAAAACGCAACGCTCCGTCATATCCAGTGCAGGAGCAATCAAGCATTGATTCTACGGTTTATAAATCCTGAGATTGCGAAAACAGGAAACGGGTGAAGCTGAAACGGCTGGATAAATCCTTTCTACTTCTAATTTCAACTTATTGAAGCTGAAAATTGATTCACGGTAAGGGGCAGGCGCAACTATAGCGGCTTGCGCTAGCGGGAAATCCGGTGGCGCACTGCAATTTCCAGAAAGCGGAATTGTGGGTTGCGGTAGCGTCTTCTCGTTTGGAAAATCCGCTATCTGCGCTAGTGGCTACGCCTTTTCCCTGAGAAAAGCAGCTAGTTAAGCCTTTTTCCTTAAAAAAGCTGCTAGCTGCGCGTTTTTTCTTAGAAAAGCTAGCAATTGCGCTAGCGGCTGCGCCTTTAAAGCCGCTAATTACGCCAGCCGTTGCGCCATTTTGAGAAAAGCCACTAGTTGTGCCATTTTTCTGAGAAATGTCGCTAGTTGCGCAGGATGTTGAGCATCTATAGCCGCCAGTTACGCCAGCAGTTGCTCCAGCGGTTGCGCAATTTTGGGAAAAGCCACTAACTGTGCCATTTGTTTTAGAAAAGTCGCTCGTTGCGCTACCGGCTGCGTATTTCACTTTGAGTAAAGCTTGCACTAGCGGTTTCAACCTTTTTTGGATTGCGCGGGCGGTAGCGCCTGCCGCAGCGAAATTGAGAACTGCATTCACGAAAGCTGGGATTTTCCGTTGGGCCCTTGAGCAGAGCGTTTCAGGTATAGGTAAAGGATTCCCCTAAATCTTTGGTTTTAGGGGGTGGGTGATGAAATTATTTAAATTGTTCGGAAGATGTGATTGAAATGAACAGTTGGGAATATTGAAGGGGGTCTTCCTTGACTTTGACTTTGACATAGGGAAGGAGAGCATTGATGGTTTAAGCAGTTGAATTTCTTCCTTCGACCAGTAGGGAAGGTGGAGAGGGACAATAAAACTCTTTGATTTCTTCTCCCTCAACTTACCTTACCTTACCTTCATCCGCCAAAAACCTCAACAATCCATTCCAACTGTTAACTCTGCAACAATCAAAATTTTTAGGAGTGAGCTCTCCTCCGGTAGTAGTGTCATCTTCCTCAAAATAAGAGCTTCCTCCACGACTTCCTCGCCGCCTTCTTCTCCAGCAGCCGTGGGAGTGTTGTTCAAGTGCAAGGGGGAGGAAGAAAGGACGCTGATCCAAAATTAAATTTTCTGTAAGATTATTTTTCATTTTTAAGTAGTAACTGCTGAGAGGGTTTAAAGTTCAAAGACCCGCCGGGCAAGGTGCCTGATGTGACTTTGAGATTTACTATGATAAGGATTATTTTTTTTTCTTCATTTCTTTCCAAGTTATTTAACCCTTCCTGTTAATCGGCTTCTCAGTTTTGTTTATTGTTGAAAAAAAAAGAAGGAAAGGTAAATCTTGTTTCACCTTTTCCCATCACATCATTCTCAGAGGATTCCAAACCTGTTGTTCTTGCTGGCTAACGGGAATTCTCATTCTTACTACTCTATTATTTCTACTGTACATGAAGATCTCAAGACGCTTGTCATGCAAACAGAAAAATCCATTGAACAAATAGAAGCACTGAACTCCGTAACAAAGGAATCATGGAATTGCATTGCAAAAAAAAAGATGAGTAGTCAGGAATTTTAAGAGTAACGGTAGTTGTCTTTCACCAAAATTAGCATTTTAGGCAAAGGCCTAGGTCAGAAATCCATTTTTATGACAATGGGTACGGGATTTTTCATGGCTCTCCCTAAAAGTCCAAGTTTCACTTTTTATGAATTTATTTGAATGACCCAATAAAAAAAAATTTGTTGGGGACTTGAACTTGAAAAAGTACCTGGGTGGCTAACGGAGAATCCCGGAACTGGACTTTTTTTTTTACTATCTCCACGCCCTAATTACTGTTAAGGTGTTGAAGAGATTTGTCTGAAGATGAAGTGATCTCTTTAAAAATAAAAAAAAAAGGAAGGTGATGGGACAGAAAGTACAATGGAGAAGTGAATGGCCGTAAAAAGTGAAAAGGATACCGGAACAGGACTAGTTGTATATTATTCTTTACAATTGATAATAATAATAATAAGACAACAGAGCACTGGCCTAAGATTTCTCTAAAAAAGCATCCCAGAAAGAATCGGTCCCGTCATTCCTTTGTTTCCCTTTCATTTCCTGTTCCTACCACCAGTCTACCCGAGCAGCAATTGACCCTGAAAAAATAAAGTTCAAAATCAATTGAGCCATAAAAAACTCACTCTCAATTTTAACAATTGAAAGAAATTAAATTTCATGAAAATTCTAAAATTCCTCAAAGAAAAAAAAATAGTAATAAAATTCTAGAATTCTTTTTAAGCACGATGACAGCGGATTTAATATTTTTCCATTTCTGATTTTTTCATCTCCCGACCATAAATTTCCTGCAGTTTACTGTAGAAAATTCGGAGGAGCGTTGTGCAGAAAAATTTTTGCAGATAGAGATTTTTTCTCACTATGCAAGATTCTTCTGCAAAATTTTGTCTGCAGAAAAAATGGGTGAAAGCTAACGCAGCCACAAATTTGCACAATCTTCTGCCCGAATTTCCTGCAGAGCATTTTTCACCGGGCTGGAAATTGGATACAAAAATCCAAATCGGAAGTCTAGTATTATTTTTTGATTTTTTGATTTTTTTTTTGCAGAAATTATTTAATCAGACCACAAATGTGGATTGGAGGAAATTAATCGAGCCTTTTGATCTCCGTCTATACAAATTCTGCTGGAACTCCCAGCACCAGCAACAAAATGAGGAAAATTAATTTTTCAGCGATCTCAGTCCTTGCAATATTTGCCTCACTCCAGCTCATTGGCTTAGCAGTTGGAAAAACAATTCCTTACCAGCAGCGTGCCAGGCTCCTTAAACCCTACTACACAAGAGGTAAGCCAAGAATCCACCGTTAATTAATTCCAGGTCCATTTTTCATGAAAAAAATCTGCAAGCATTAAGGTAGCAGGGAAAAGTCCTTAGAAATTGCAGTAGAGAATAAAAGACGGTGGTTTGCATCCTCAGAAAAAAAAATTTGCCAGATATTTTTTATCTCATCCTTTATAATTTCTCATCATCTTTTCTTTACTATTCTCCTGCTCTGAACTAATGGAAGAGGTGAACGAACCACAAGACATGATGAAGTAGAAAAAAAATTACAGACTCCGCCGGTCCATCTCCTTAATGAGTGGGAATAAATATTATAATGATGATGGGATTAATTGAATTTTTTGATACCAAAAAAACTGGATTCACATTTCCGTATTCCTAACTAGAGATTTAAAATGACAACAACCGGTCCGCTACTCAGTCCTCGACAATAATGCAAATAAAAAAGAATTCCTTTAAGATTCAAATACTTTTTTTTTCATTTGTCCAGGTCAGGAAGACAAAAAAAACATCGTCCTACCGCATACCCCTCCCTTTCTCATTGTCAAATTTTTTTTTTCTGAGTAGAAAGGGAGGATTTTTCGATTATGTAAAATAGGATGACATCTCTCAAGGTGCCGGCTCAAGAGATTGAAATGCTGTTCTTAGGAAAGGTGATTAATAGTCGGGGTCTCCCTTTGATCTAACGGTTTCTTGGACTCATTTCCCACTTGAAAGTCAAATCACGTAGAACTGACCGGCATAATCTTAAGACTCCACTTTGGATAATATATAATTATGCAATTTCCAATACGTAACATCACTAGGCCCATCTCACTAACAATCCCGTCTTTGAGTGTACAGTTAGAGTAATGGGTTAAATTCTGAGAGATTATGAGGATTAGACACAGCCCCGCCGCCGGATCTCTGACCCAAAGAAATACTGATCTAAATTTTCCTTTTCTGGTTTTTTTTTCTTTCCTAATACAGATGAGCAGGGGAGGAATATCCGCCATATCCCATGTCAAAATCGGGAATCTGGTTCTACCGGTGTCTGTATGTTCGCTTGGGACTGTATGAAGGTCAGTGTTTAGTCAAAATAAGGTCAATGAGGCTGTGCTGACGGATTTACTGAATATTCATAGGCATGAGCCTAAACAATGGTTCTTTATTTTTTAGGCTAATGGAACACATTTAGGAACTTGTATTGATCGGTTCTACTTTGGGAGTTGCTGTGACCTTGGAGGTAGAGCCCCGCCAGTGACCGCAGCTCCACTAGCCCCGGTTTCAAAACCAGCGTCCAAATTCCCAATATTCGAGTGCCCTCCAGGGGCATCCTGGTGTCAAAATCCATCAGGTGGAGGAGGATCCGCTCCAAATGATCCTGGAGAAAGTGGGCAGCAGCCAGCTTTTCCTCAGCTTCCGGAATTTCCTATTAATAATCCCTTCCAATCCACCACAACGACTACAACTACAACCACGACGACTACTGCTACTGAAGAGACATCGACGTCTTCTAGCAAGCCACCATCAGATGAGCCAGCGGGAGGTGGCCAGCAAGGACAAGGTCAAGGACCGTCTGGTATTCCTACCCTCCCTAACCCACCTCAAGGGCAACAGCCACCCTCCGTTCCTCCCCCACCTCAAATTCCAAATGGACAAAATCCACCACAGGGACAGCAGCCACCAGCTATTCCTCAAGTTCCACAATTTCCAGGGCAAGGTCAGGAGCAGAAACCTCCAACGATTCCACAAATTCCTCAAATTCCTGGTCAGAATCAACCGGGTCAAGGACAGCAGCCACCACAGGGACAAATCCCTCAATTTCCTCAACCTGCCTTTCCACCTGCTCCAGGTGAGTGCGTTTTGTTTAAATAGAAGCAACCATATGGTTTGAATTAAAACAGCGGCTTGAATTATAGATGCAAAAAGTTATAATTTTCAAAAGTCTCCTTATTTTAAAATTTCGTCCATCCAAAATAAATTGATTTTTCTATTATTTAGAAACGAGCTCACAACCTCCAACTGGGGCACCTCCAGCAGTCGGAGACGATGCAGGTGCAGCGGGTTCATCAACACAGGCCCCAGGCTTGCCACAGTTCCCTCAGTTCCCAGCCCAAGGTCAACCGCAAGTACCTCAAATACCCGGGCAACAACCAGGGCAAGGGCAGCAGCCTCAAATACCTCAGTTCCCAGGCCAAGGGCAACAACAACCTCAGATACCGCAGTTCCCAGGACAAAATCCTTCCCAAGGTTCGATTTTTTTTTTTTTTGAAATTAAGTTAATCTTTTCCCAGTAGATTCTGGGAACATAGTCTCCATATAATGAAAATCGGTTCCATATTTTAATTTTAGCACCCACTGTAGAACCATCAACAGCTTCTCCAGCACCTGCAGATGATCCGAGCGCTGCTTCAAGTGCAGCGACGCAATCACCGGTATCGACCCCGTATCCACCAGTTTTCCCACAGATTCCAGGTCAAGGACAGCAGCCTCAGGTACCACAGTTCCCTGGTCAAAATCAACCAGGTCAAGGGCAACAGCCCCCTCAATTACCTCAAATACCCGGCCAACAACCAGGGCAAGGACAGCAGCCTCAGGTACCTCAATTCCCAGGCCAAGGACAACAGCCTCAGATACCGCAATTCCCTGGACAAAATCCCCCTGAAGGTTTGTTCATGATTGTTGTTTTTTAGAAATTAAGTTAATCATTTCCCAGTAGATTAATTTGGTCGCGATAATACACGCTCTGCATGATTAAAATTGGTTTTATTTTAATTTCAGCATCCACTGTAGAACCATCGACGGCTTCTCCAGCTCCTGGAGATGATCCCAGCGCTGCTTCAACTGAAGCGACGCAAGCACCGGGATCGACTCCTTATCCGCCAGTTTTCCCACAAATTCCAGGTCAAGGACAGCAGCCTCAAGTACCTCAGTTCCCTGGTCAAAACCAACCCGGTCAAGGGCAGCAGCCGCCTCAATTACCTCAAATCCCTGGCCAAAATCAGCCAGGTCAAGGACAGCCTCAAATTCCTCAGTTCCCAGGCCAAGGACAGCAGCCTCAAGTACCGCAGTTCCCAGGTACAGGACAAAATCCTCCTCCAGGTTGGTTTTTTCTTTTTATTTGGAAATTAAGCTAACCACTTCCCAGAAGATTCAGTCCCAATAATATATGCTCTTTATAATGAAAATTTGTTCCACATTTTAATTTCAGCATCGACTGTAGAACCATCGACCGCTGCTCCAGCTCCTGGAGATGATCCAAGCGCTGCTTCAACTGCAACGACGCAAGGACCGCCGACTCCTTATCCGCCAGGTTTTCCACAGATTCCAGGTCAAGGACAGCAGCCGCAAGTACCACAAGTACCTCAGTTGCCTAACCAGCCTCCACAAGGAGGTCAAGGAGGAGCACCTGGAAGCCAGCCACAACCACCTCAGCAAGGACTACCTCAGTTCCCTGGAGCAGGATCAAATCCTCCAAGCTCGGGACAGGGAAATCCTCAAATTCCACCAGCACCGCAATTCCCTTCAGGTCAACAGCCTCAAATCCCAGGGTTCCCACCTGCAGGCCAAACCCCACCACCAACAGGAAATGGAGAGCAACAAACTTCCAAACCGGTGTCAGATGAATCTTCCACCGCTAACCCTGCTTCTCAAATTCCAGGTAGATTTAACCTCACTGCATCCTTCTAATAACATTTTGAGCAAATTTAAAAATTTTTCTTAACTTCATTATAGGGGCTCCTGACTCACAGCAGCCACAAATCCCTGGACAAAATGGACAACAACCCCAAATTCCAGGCCAAAACGGACAACAGCCACAAATTCCAGGACAAGGTGGTGAACAACCACAAATTCCAGGCCAAAACGGGCAACAGCCACAAATTCCAGGTCAAAATGGACAGCAGCCACAAATTCCCGGACAAAATGGGCAGCAGCCACAAATTCCAGGCCAAAACGGGCAACAGCCACAAGTTCCAGGTCAAAATGGACAGCAGCCACAAATCCCCGGACAAAATGGGCAGCAACCACAAATTCCAGGCCAAAACGGGCAACAGCCACAAGTTCCAGGTCAAAACGGGCAACAACCAACAGTCCCAGGACAAAATCCGCAGCAGCCTCTGTTCCCAATGCTCCCACCCCCAACTTGGCCGATTTTACCAGGCCAATCGACTCCTGGGAGTTCCTCTCAAGCTCCTGCTGACGAAGCAGCGCCAACAACCCCATCAACTCTCTTTCCCACCCTTGGAACTTTAGGGACGCTTGCTCCACTTCCACCATTTAGCCCACTCCCCCCACCGTCACCATTGCCACCTTTCAGCACCCTGCCGCCACCTTCTACACTCCCACCATTGAATTTCTCAACCTTGCCACCACCTTCCACACTTCCACCATTAAACATTTCAACATTGGCTCCGCCCCCTCCTCCATCAACCTTGGCCCCACCTCCTCCCCCTTCCACTTTGGCACCTCTACCTCCATTGGAAATTTCAACTCTTCCTCCGCCAAGTACACTCCCACCTGCCACACCAGCACCTGCTGTTAGTTCTCCAGCCCCGCCTGCAGAGACCGACGCAACACCAAAGCCCGAGACACCAGAAGAAATCAAGCCTTCTGCAGTGGCAGTTGGGGACACGCCGTCAAGTGGAGAACCAAGTGCCAGCATCCCAACAGCCGTTCCTACCGTAGTTCTCAATCCCAGCGGAGTTACTAGCGTGACAGCTGCAGGATCGAGTTTGAGCCAGTCGAGCAGTTCATTGCCATCCACTTTGCCATCAGAGTTCAACTCTCAGTCCACCCTTACATCTAGCACTTCACAAACGTCATCGCTCACAACTCTGTCTACGCTTAGCACTGTTTTACCGAACCCAACGACGATTATTCAGACCACACAATCGACGCTTACGACTCTCATACCGACTTCAAGCACGAGTTTCCCTGGCTTTCCTTCAACATTTCCAAGCGGGTTTCCCTCTGCTAGCGGATTCCCTTCAAGCTTTCCAAGCATTCCAGGAATTGAAGTAAGCAGCTCGACCGGTTCATCAGCGGCTCCTACGCCCTCCACATCACAACCAGTGGTAGCCCCATCGCCGTCTTCTTCGATAGCACCTCCTTCAATTGAGCCCACATCAGTCTCTGCTTCTGCTTCAGGCGGAGCGACGGCAGTAGTAGAAGGTGAGTTTCAATTATTCATTTCACTACGAAACCCATTCAGCCATCGGCCTAATCAAATCGTTTGCCTGAAATTGCCTGCGCCTACTTTGAATTTTTGCTGTTTGCACTCGGTTGGGCACTCTGTATGTTAAACTTTATTGGAACCAACGAATTCCAATGTACTACTTAAACTGCATATACAAAGTTCTCTGTTACATACAAATCCTCTCTTAATTTTCCGATGGTAATTTAAGAGCAAAAGAAAAAGTACTTATTTTTTGCTGATCGTTGGTGCGGGGGGTGTTGGCTTCTCGTCCTTGCTTTCCATGTCCCGTGATTTTGGGACCTGCTCGGATTCTCGTCGCTCACCTCCCATTCCGTAATAGGCGTGGCTCTCGATGTCATGCGGCGTTGGGCGCTGTTCAGATTCTCGCATATCTCCGTCTTCGTTGTCATCTCCCTCGCTTTCATCATCATCTGAAGGCTGGACATAACGGCTGAACGGATTTTCAATGTCCCCTTCTACCTCTTCTGCTTCCTCTTCTGAAGTATTCTTGATTCCTGATCCTGGTTCACCTCGAAACCCTGGAGGCGTCACGCGTCGTCCAGGCCAAACA
>JABASM010002917.1:0-10035 GCA_019776545.1 Brachystomella parvula | reverse complement strand
GTTACGAGGTTTTATCCCAAGTTGCGAGGCATTTTTTTCCAAGTTGCAAGGTTTCGAGCTTTCGAGGTACTCATGGCCCTTTTACTCCTTCGTAAAGAAGGGAAGAACCTCAGAAATGTGGAGTGTGACGTTTTTACTTCAACAATTTTGTGCGGTTTTCTTTTGAAAGCAGTCTTTGTGTAAAGTATAATTAGGTCGGCTTTATAATTTTTCGAATGCCGGAATTCAGCTCTAATTTAAAAAAAAATTAAACCAGGATCTTATTTTTAGTGAAATGAGAAGATGAAACCTAAAAATGATAAGTACCACCCAGGTGTTGGGAAGATAAAAATTTTCAGTCCTGTCACCTGTAAAACGTAGAAATAAAAAGTTGAAAAATAATGGGGCTCAGTATGGTCGTATATCATGAGAACCTCTTTAATGCCTACCCCTGCACAGATAAAGACATGAGTAAAAATGAAAGTGAGATGACAACACGGTTCAGGGTTCACATTTACCATTCTTTTTTCTTCCCAAGGATGTTAATTCTCAAGAGACTTTCTCACCAATAAGAAGGGAAATTACTTTCTCTCCTACTTTCCTTTCCGCTCTTTTGTCTTAAATCTACAGTGTCATTTTCCCATTTTCTATGATCAGCAGAGCCATGGGAATTCCTACTGCAACCAAGAACTGAAACTCGGGAGGAGTATTAGGAGCGACAGCTATGGCATCCCGCCAAGCAAACACGCAATCTACCCTCTACGGAAAAATACTATGAAAACATTATGGAAATTAGTTGCATTTGCTTCTTTCTGGAAGCAACCCGTCAGATATCACTAAGACACTTCTAATTTTTGTTTTGGAGGGTAGAAAATTCCATGCCGGATTTTTTCTAAGTTGAAAATTATTTTGTTACAGTTGCTTAATATTTCGGAGAATTGACACTCCAGAATCTGATTTTGCTTTAGTTTTTGGTTTTGCTTAAGGTAACACCTAAGGCAGATCACGAGCATATTTTCAGAAATCCTATTTTCAGAAATCCGCTTACCTCGTGTCAGAAAAGCCAGATATGAAAATTCAAGCTGCTCGAATTACGAGCCCATACGTGTACAATAAAAATGAGAGGCTGAGGAACATGATCCCATGGGATTTACCATAAGAACTAAATATCCTTACAGCGGATTAATGAAATCTGAGAAATCTACGTCCATGCATGGTGACTTCTGCCTGGAAACGATAGGGGGCTGAATAAAACAAAAGCAAGCTTAACGATCCTTTCAAGTGCCCGCACTCATCTGCAGATGAGTTACTTTAAAAGCCTAGGTAAATTAGAAGTACTCTGATAATGATGCTTCGGTTGTTGACTTAAGCATTCAATTTCGTTTCCAAGTACAGAGGAATGGAAGCTCCTGGATTTTATTGATTCCAGTTAGGGTAAGTTTTTTTTCCTTAAGCAAATGGTAAAGCTAAATTATATTCTTGGATTGCCTCCTTTAATTGAATTGAAAACATGAGGTTTCTGGGTGACAACAGTTTTCGCTAATGATGTTTAAAAAAGAAAACACAGAAAAATTTATGCAAACGCTGTTTTACAGAGGTGCCACTCCTATTCTGGACAAATTTAAAATTAACATCCCTCAAAGAATAGTAAACACTCCCTGAAATGTGGAAGAGTAGCCTATAAAGGCCTACTGATGGGGTTTGAATTTCCATCATAGACCATCACACTATGCTCCCTGCAAACTGCTTTTTGATCTTTTTCTAGAAGATTTTTGGTCCAAGAATGTGACTGGGAAAAATACTTCGCTTGCTTCTTTCGCTGAAGCAAAAATCACCCCTTATTGGGGGTTAAGTTCCGTTTTGACACTCCAAAACCTAGATTTTTAAGGTTTCATCTTCTTCACCTTTCTAAGCCTATCAGAATGTATTAAGGATCTGCCAGTTCTGCCGGTTCTTTGAACTTCTATGCCTAATGCTGCGCAATCCACACCAATATTCTCATCCCCTGTTGAAACTCAGGAGAATAATCCACTCTCAAAAAAGTCGTATCCAAAAAGACTACTTTCGGAAAGGTGGCAATTAGACGCGTTGTTTGCTGAAACCATAACAAAATCGAGTAGGGTGAAAACACCTAAACCTTAGGAGTTAGGATCCCAATTTTTAGATTTTTACGAGCTACTCTTCCGAATTTATTTTACTAACCCAGCTTTGAGGTATATACTGATCAATTAAAAAAAATTGGCAAAATAGGAGTGGCACCCCTGTACAAGGACAAAGGCAATTTAGCACAAACCTTTTCCGACCATGTCATTCGAATAGTTCAAATTTTCGAAATTTCATTTTCACCTTCATATTTAAATTTTTCGAATTTGAATTTTATATTTATACCTTAACGGTATTATTTATGCATAAGTGCATTACAATTCTGAGAAATCCCCTTTTTAATTCTAAATAAGCACCAAAAGCCGTATGGATATTATGGATAGAGATGCAATGATCCAATTATTGAGATACATAAATCCTATGTAGGCAAATTTTGTTTCGATTCTGAATTTGCTTTATTTTTTATTTTTAGTTTTTCTTAATAGTATTCTAATTTTCGAAATTAACGTTTGAACTTTTGAATTTGTACGGAGAGTCGGACGGAAACATAGCGCGTTCATCGGTAAAAAAGTTTGAATGAATTACCTGAATGAAGGCAAATGTACGCGTGGCATGTGACGGCAGGTTGAGAACAAGGAAAACAGTGGACACGAGGAGAAGTGTCTTGGTGACCCGTACTTCTGCTGCTGAGGACTGAGGCGATGCCTTTGACACCGTCGCTTGCGGTGGATGCTGTTGTGGTGGCGGTGGTGGGGGGTTCATACCATAATGTTGCTGGCCTCCGTTGAGAAGTGGTTTTGTAATTTTAAGGGTGGTTTTGGTGCAGTAGAATGAGCCATTGTACCCATTACCATTTGTATTTGGACCATGGCCAACCACAATCTGAGGAATCCCATCGGATCTTGAGCCCTTGAGATTACTCACGGCAACGATAGTTTCCCTCTGCCCCTTAAATTTCCATACGCACATCGTAATCCTAAAATTGAGAAAAGTGATGACACAGAAGGGGAGGATGAGAGTAAAAATACTGTCGAGGTGGTTGGCCAGCTTCGAGAATTCATGGTACTCTTCTGGAACGGAGCAGAAAAATTGTGTGTAGGAAGTCCCGCTGGAATTGCTAACACTCTCATTTCCCAAGATTGGATCTGTGGATTAAATTGATTTTTGATTAAGAATTTTTACTCTCTTCCAGGAATTCGGCCTGCTGTTTTTCCAGTTTCCAAGCCCCAAAATACACAAATAGAAATTCTGAAGTGCTACAACTGGGAGAGCACTCAGCCAGATTTCATTTCCATTTAGAGTTGAGCTCATTAGCTTTCATCTGTAAGCTGATCGATAGTTTTTCACCCTATGAAATTCTAGATTTTTGTTTTAAAAAAAGTGCACTAAAACCTTTCTGATTTCTTGGAAGAGAAAGCAAAGATATGAAAGGGAGAAAAGTGAGAATGCCCTTTCCGGAGTCATAAGAAAATAAAAGGTTTGTTACCGAAAATGGACTCAATTTGTCTTTGTCTCTTTTTTCTATACAGGAAAAAACTTTTCCATAATTTTAGCGAATGCAGGAAAAAAAATTGGGAAGAAAGTATAGGAGAAAGCCAGCTTTCTTTGTTCCATTCAAAAAGTCAAAGTTAAAAAAATAAAAGAAAAAGAAAAAAAAATTACGAAAATGCTTTGAAATAGCTCTTGGCTTACCATAATTTTGCTCGAGCTGGTAGGGTTGTTCGACATTGGTGTCCACCAAAGGGACTCCGTCCTCCCCTTCATATACCTCCACTGAAATCACATCAGCAATCACCCAAACGTATGAAAATCCAATGAGTGCAACCCCCGTGATGAACGTGATGACTTTCTTGGCTCGAGCCACGGTACAAACCGTGGGACGCGTAAGTGGGTAGCAGACAGCACAGAATCTCTCACAAGTAAATGCGACCACGAACCAAACGGATAAGAAACAAGTGACCTGTCCCAGGTACATAACGAACGGGCAGCTCAGCTTTGTCGTAATTACCTCATACCCCTCCCCCGTCAACCAAACTGCAAAGAGGTTGATAAGGAACCCAATGTCTGAGATTGCAAGGGCAGAGAGATAGTAAGAAGAAGAGAGGTTTCGATGACCCGAGGTCATGCAGAAGACGTAAATGGAGAGGCAATTCCCAATGGCACCAAAGAGACAAAGTGGTGGGGTATAGAATCGATTTACAAATTGAACCAATTCCATTATCTATGAATGAATAAGATCTCCTCTTGTCCTATTTGATGACTTTGTCACGCTCCGCCAAGATCAGTAGGATCCAATTCCCATCTTTCCTAGAAGAAAAGACAACGGTTAGAGACTTTCTACTAATCAAGAATTTCTAATAGAAGCGGAGGAGGGTCCTTTTAATGGAAAGTCGAGGTGTAGAATTCAGGATGAGGAAATTGAGGGATGGGATTATGATTATTTGACTTTCTCATTAAATGCTTCAAGGGATTATGCTTACCAGTCACCGAAATAAAACCACGAAGCAACCACCTTCCAAAAAGATTTCAACTCTGGTTGAAGCAAATATGCCTCAAAGGATCTTCAAGGATCTTCTTTATCTACTTCAAACTTTAACTCTAAGTTTTCGTTACCTCAATTCAGAACTTTACGAAAAGTTGTTGGAAGGTGAATGAGGAATAAATTGTTTATGGGAGTCGGAGGAAGCGGAAGGTTTTTCCTAAATCAGGAATTTCATACCTATGGGATCCAATCAATTAAAATAGAGGATTCATCCGGAATGGAACGTCGAGAACAATCAAAACCACAAGGGTAAGTCACTAGCCACGAAAATGGATTCGACCGAGGGAATACATAGGATTTACCTTTCTCCACTACTGGATAAAGATTAAACAGGATTTAAACTGTCTCAAGCACTGTCTCAAGTAAGTAAACTCATTTGCTATTTACAATTAGGGTGTACTTGATTACACTGTGACTGTTCAGTTTACTATTGTCCCGGAGAATGCATGGCGTACCTCCCTCACTTTCACTCTGCTTTCACCCAAGCTTCCTGAGCTTTTACTTAAGATTCTAGTGAAAGCCCCTAGTTTTCTTCACTCATTGCCTTGTTATCAGGAGCGCAGAGTCTTACTACAGACAGAGGGTAGTGAAGGTTGGTGTCATTCATGAAGCTCTGATTTGACGGATTCTGAGAACGAACGCGGAAAACTTGGACAGGGTTCATGTTACGGGCAAAGTTCCGTCGCTATCCCTCGCTCCTGACTAATTAATTTGATCTTAAAATAAGAGAAAGTTGAATTAAAACTTTTTTTCAACACGAATTACCTGACAAGTTCTGCTCGTTATCCAATTAATCCCTTAGTATGATGATACCCATCATCACTCAACTGTCATCACACTAGACCAACTTTTATTCAGATGACGAGAGAATTTCTTACTAAACACGGAGAGTCTCACTCAATCTCCCAAGAGAGTCTTGTACCTAAGCACGAATTCGTTGGTGAGCTTGTTGGGTATGGATGAAGATTCCTTTGCTTAATCACACTGCGGGGGTGGTTCGAAGGTACAGAGTTCGTCTGAATCTGGTAGTGGTGGTGGGTAGAAGTTGAAGAAGATGCGATCACAGTTTACAATCTAGTAAGTTTGATTCAAGTGTTAAGGCTGGATACCCAGTGACCGGATACTTACATATATATGGTATTAGTAGATGGTATTATAACTTACGAATGCGACCGTAGAGACAAAGGACACGATTCCGAGAAGGAGTTGCAAATTGTAAGCCTTGTTCTTTGCACGATAATGAGCCTGCCATGACCCACTGGGAACAGGCATTTCATCCAGGTGCGGAGGTTTGAAATCCCGGTCTGGTCGATGGACTACTGAGTTTCGTACTGCAAAAAAAATGTAGGAAGCCATGGTTGGATTATACCGTTAGGGACGCAAAAAAAAAATTGAAAAGAAGATAGAAATTTTTCAGAGGTCGAAAAATAAAAGTCATAGAATCACAAACTGACCCCTACAAAAGTTGTAGAGGACATCAAGGCCATCAACTTTTCCCTCACACGTTTTTCCCTGTGACCCCTCCCTGAGGTCATAGGTCAGGTATCATCTGGGGCTACTTTCTGCGTCAACCTAACAAACCTAACAACATAACAATCTCAATGCCCTGCGGGCAACGAGTTTGTTATATTGTTAGGTTTGTAGCAAAAAGCGGCTTACGGTTCAGAAGCAAGAATAAGTTGACCTGACCTATGACCTCAGGGAAGGGTCACAGGGAAAAAAGTGTGAGGGAAAAGTTGATGGCCTTGATTGTCCTCTACAACTTTTGTAGGGGTCAGTTTGTGATTCTATGACTTTTATTTTTTCGACCTCTGAAAAATTTCTATCTTCTTTTCAATTTTTTTTGCGTCCCTAACGGTATAATCCAACCCACCACACCTCTCACCCGCTTGCCTAACATCTAGCTGAACTGAACTGAACCACAATCGTCGCCGACCAGGACCAGCCTTTGCGACTGCATAAAACAATTACTTTATCCGGCTAGCCCTTTATCCTTGAAAGCCACTTGGACCCACGACAAAGCAAAAGTCAGCTGGTCTTTCAATCCGCCATAATATGCAATTACAGGTTAACTAACCAAACTACGTAAGAAGTGGTGCGCAGCTTCATATCATTCTTTCAGATTCACTTCCAACATTCGCCTTACTAACCTCACCTTTTGATGCTACGGATATTTAATTAATTGCAGGATCTATCTCGCCGTCGCCCAACTACTTTGTTTCGACTTACTTAAAAACTGATTTCGGGAGAACGAAGATGAGCAGTTGACAAGCTTGTTGCTGAAATAAATAGCAGCTTGGTTCAATATTTAAACTATCAACTTAAGCAGTTTACCGTAAAACATACGGCTGAAATCCTAACCACTCCAAGAAAACAGTCTGCGAGTGCGGAAGCCTAAAGTTCATTACCCCCTTTCTCTCCCCGTTTTTTTTCCTTTGTTTATTTTCCACCTGATGTCATTAACCCCTTGTCATAAAACAAAAAAAAATCAGGCATCGCTGCATGAACAAAGCAAAATGGCACCGCAAGCTGTCCGTTTTTGACTCTTTCGAAATAAACTAAGCAAATCCCTTGTCCTTGTGTTCATTCAGAAACCAAGGGCTAATCCGACTAAACAAAGAAAATTCCTCTAAACCTAAATGTTGACTTCTAAAACAGAAAGTGGTCGAATTTATGGCTTGCTCACCTGAATTTCTGAAGCTGAACTCTGGAAGAGTAACGAAGTGACGACGAAGCTTTTTTTTCAAGAAATCTAAGCTGCTGGAAGAAGCAAAAAAAATCGGAGAGCGTCTACCGACTTCTCCAGACAGAAACGGGAGACAGACTGGCTCAGGAGGATAAAAAGAACAAAAGAAACGGGAAATGCGGACTTGACCTGAAGTAACTCTGCATATGTCGTAGGCCCTTACACCCGATTTATACTTAAGCTTGAGCCCTGCTTGCTCCTGCGTTTCATCCGGAGCAAGCACGGATTTCTAATTTTTACTTAGGCTGCGCTTTGCCTGTTGATAAGCAGAGCATTGCCCGGGCGATCTTTGACCCGGATTGGGCGATCCTTGACCCGGAGTATTGGTTTAAACTTCGGCTGCTCCTGCTCTCCTCCTACCTTCACCCGAAAGTAGAAGGAGCGGCAACTTTTTGTCCGGAGCAAAGGCCTATTTTGTTTTCCTTCTCTTCCTGATTCTTTTTTAATTTCGTTTAGTTAATTATTCGTAGATTAATAAACTATGAGTTTGACTAAGCAAGACAAAGAAGAACGTCTTATCAATGAGGTGAGGGGTCGTCCATGTCTGTACGATAAGTCAGACTTATCCTACAAAAATCTAAATGTGCGATCTAATAACTGGGAAGAAGTCGCTGCTTCTATGAAAATGACTGAAGCTGGTGCTGGTAAGCTTGAACTTTCGTTAATTACTTAGTACATCAAAATCCTAAAAGTATGACTCCAGTATGTGACCGAATAAGCAGCACTAATTAATCCGTCCTGTTTTTTTTCTATTTTAGCGAGTGGTCTGAAAAAACTATGGGAAAGCCTCCGCAAACAATACAGAGCTTACCTACGGAAGTTGAAGTTTCCTTCTGGAACCGGAACTGGAAGACCACCGTTCTTTAGACATGGTGAAGCATTGGCATTTCTGAAGGATAGCACACTTGATGAAATGTAAAAATAGCAACATGAAGAATTTAAATAATTTTCTGTGTTATTAACAATGTATGTTGTCCATTTTCAGCACTCTTTCCAATATGGCCGACGATGAAGATGAAGACAGAAGTGTAGGTGACGTATTCACCCAGAATGAAATTGAAGAAGCTGAAATCCCGGAAGTGGCCAGAGAAACTCAAGGTAATGAAACTCTAAGGATGGTACCTCGTCACAATGACGAACCAAATACTCATGGCCGAAACTCGAAAAAGCCAAAAATGAACGATTTTGAGCGTGAATTGTTTTGCATCGCTTACAAAACCGACGACAGCTGACGAATACGACGTCTATGCTAGCCACCTGGCCCCCAAACTGCGGAACATTTCTTCAGTCGACCGTCGGAAGTACTTAGTGCTACAAAACGAAATCAACAGCCTAGTCAACACAGTGGAATTAGAAATGATTCAGTAGTTCATACATCCAGCCACTTCCGATTCTCAAGGTATTTATTGCTCAATTCAAAAATACAGGTAAGGTACTTCTAATATTTACATAAATTTACATTACTATTTTACTGAAAATAATTAAATATTTAGATTTTTGAATTTTGCCAGCTTACTGCTCCTTCGTTGTTGAAATAGGTCATGAAAGAATTCCTTATCTCCTGTGAGTCTTGGCTGTAATTGTTACTTCCTTGGTGGTTTACAGCTTCGAGTTGAGGGTCGTTTTCTCCAATTCCCAGGTGTAACACTCCCATCAGGATTGACACTGTCAACGGTAATGTTGTTGAGATCTTTCTTCGCAATCAAGTAGTTGTGTAGAATTACGCAAGCTAAAACTATTTTTTTGATCAATTCTAAATCAGCTTTGATACAGGTAAGTAGGATTCTGAATCGGGCACTCGTAATTCCAAAGGTGTTTTCTACTGGCATCCGGCCGCGAGATTGACGATAGTTGAAAACTCGCCTATCAATTGGTAGGAACTGCCCAGGGAACGGCTTCATCAAATTCTTTCTCAAAGGGAAAGCATCATCTCCAAGAATGACATGAGGCAAAATTTTCGTTCCAACAAGTTTTGGTGGTGGCAGGTCGAGTTTCTCGCTGTACAATTTTTTTCCCAGTGACGATCGAGCGAAGACGCCTCCATCTGACTGCGAGCCAGGGGTGCCGATATCTACGTAATTAAATACGTAGTCCGGCCCGGTTACAGCCATTAAGACTATTGAGAAGAATTGCTTGTAGCAAAAATGAGTAGAGCCAGAGAGGGGAGGGGCCTCAATTCGAATGTGCTTGCCGTCCACAGCACCGACGGCATTTGGAAAGTTCCACTTTTTGTTAAAGATTTCTTCATTTTTGACCCATTGCGCAGTATTTGGAGCCGGTAGGTACGTGGGGGCCATGGTCTCGATAATTGCATCTAATGTTTCCCGTAGAATTACCGAAACGGAGGAAGGCGAGACCAAGTAACCGAAGGCCGTTGAAATTTGGCTGTCTCCAGATGCTAGGTATCTGGAAAATAAGAATTAGGAATGATACTGTAAATTATTCTATTTTGAAATCCTGACGATCAACTTACCGTAGCGTTAGAGCCAGTCTCGTCATCGCAGTTATTGGCCTACTAGTGGTAATTTTTTTGGTGAGCCGGTGACGCGTCAGTTCGAGGATTTCATCGAAATTTTCTTTGTTCATACTAATAATTAAGAAATCCTTATTTTATAACTTATTTTAGACTTTGCAGGTTTTTCGATGTACTTACCGGAAGTACTTG
>JABASM010002916.1:0-10037 GCA_019776545.1 Brachystomella parvula | reverse complement strand
TCTAAATTACAGAACTACAGTTAAATTAATTTATTTCTTTGTCAGAATGTTAGCGAGGAATTATTGCAGGCTGTAAAGTAACTAAGCTGAATTAATATTACAATTTTCTGACAAAGTTCAAATGCCCTACGTGTGGTGGATGGCTCTCTCGTCTCAGGATCTCGTTCTAACTGTGCACGAATCATTCTCACTCGAAAGTTTTGGTTTTATTCTTAGTGCGATTATTTAGGGTGTATAGCTCTTCCGAGTTGTAGATAGGATAAGGCCCCATTGTAAACCATGAATTCATTTCATTAAGTTAGGATTACTCGGAATCCATGAATGTATTCCTAGTAATTTCCTTCGGAATGCCTCAGCTAGAAAATCTCCTCAAACAAAAAAGTAGACGTCTCGTCTCTCGTGTTTTCAGAGGATCTCATATCCCTGTCTCCTAAATTAAACCAATCCTGAGTCTCAATGATAAATAGAACGGCTCTAAAAATGAAATTTAAGGATTAGTTCCTTTGATCCATGAACTCAGGTCAAAATCTTTCCGATTTTGCATGTGAAATCCCAGTCTGTCTTTTCTGGGTTTTATAACCCCACGTCATCGGGCAGCGGTGGAGAAAGTACTAAAGCTCTCCAATCCAAAGTGATTTCCTCTCATCGGAGAAAGTGGATTTTTTGTTGAATGGATGTGGATCTCGAACACATAAATTCCTGAGAAAGTACTCCTCCTCTTATAAACACAAGGAAGGCAGGAAAAAACGCCTTCCAGATAAATTTCCACAAATTGAATGACGTAAATCGTGAGTTATATTGAAGGAGTCCAATGTCTTCCTCCTGGCCATGGTCACTTGTTAAAAAGCAAGAAAAGAATACTGCTCTCTTCCCTCTTTCCAAAAACGTTCCGACAACAAATAAAAGTCCACGGTGAGAATTCGATGGAAATAAAATCTTTTATTGTGCTCTGAAAGATGATGAAAAAAAGGAATTTCGGGTCACAATCAGCTATAACAAGAGAAAGAAAAATCAGTTTCTAAAGAGTATAATTTTCTGTTTCCTGGCTTCGCACTACAGAATTTATGAAGCTTCTAGCATGCTACCAGACAGAAATATTATGGGATGGTCAAGCGTTTCCACAATTTTCCACGCAAGCTGCTAAAAGCTTGAATAATCACACCAATACGATTTCTCTGGCTAGGAATAAACAAAAAATCAGGAAAATTTTATCAATTCAGCCTCTTCCCAAGCCAAACCCACGCTCCGCATAAAAATGGTTTTACGGGAAAAAAATATTTCTTCACAGGTTAAAGCTGAAACAATTTGCTGGTTAGTTTAATCCCAAAAATTGTTCAGTTATTGAGCTTAGTCTATCTGGTGTTAATGAATCCAAAATTGAATTTAATGCTAATCGTCCCGTAAGAGCCAGAATTACTCATGGGGAGAGCAATTACATCATTTTGGGAAATAAAAGGAGTGGGTGAGATCCACTTTGCTTAAAGGTGAAAATCGGGAGCGAGGAGGATTCAAGGTTTCAGGATACAACAATATTCTTTCTTCTACATCATCCCTTAATTTATTCATTGTTTCTAAAAGTCACGAACTTCTATTCATTACTCAGAGTCCTTCTATTGGAATTCGAACTGGAAGAACCCAATTACAAATTTTTTGTTGTCCAAATCCCCTCATAGTCATCTTTCCTTCGACGAAATATCAAATGAGTAAGAAACGCTGGCCACTTTTTTGCTCATGTGCTGGAGAGGTGTTGTAAACAATGGATTATAAAATTCAAGGTGTATGATCAGGATAGCCCCATTCTAAAATTAAAATCTAAGCGGAGATCAGCCTAAAAAAGTTCTCAAATATTTCCATGAAAATGCTTTGTTCAAATTATTGCTTCCTATCTATTTTTAGTGTGCTAGTAATTATTTCTTGTATTTCTGCTCAGGATGACGCGGCGTAAGTAATCAATTTCTAATATAAAGTCTTTTTTTTCTAATAATAACGGTCTTACTAATGAATTAGTTTGCATCTGTTCTTTGATTTGATTTTCAATAATTCCAGTCAGACGGCGGAAGACGCTTGCATAGCACAGTGTCGGATGAAACCGCCTCAGGATGATCCAACCACGGAGCCTGTGAAAGATCCCACAACGGTAAGCCCAAGCGATTCGCCTACAACAATGGGTCCAAGCGAGTCGCCCACAACAATGGGTGCAAGCGAACCACCCACGACAATGCCATCCAGCGCCGCCACGACGCCAGCTACAGACCTGTCCACTGAGGCACCCCCTGAAACCCCTACTACAGCAGCACAAATATCAGATACAACTCCCCCTCCAGAAGCAGAAACACCAACTACTATGCCACCAAATGAACCCGAAGCGACATCATCTGAGGCTAATCCTACGACGCCTGCGCCTTCCACCGATCCTCCAGCAACTGATGCTGCCTCAGCTGAGCCTGGGAAGGACGCTCCGTCAACTCCAACCCCAGGCATCTCTCCCAGAAGAGGGAAACAACTGGATATTCCAGACGACACCGCCATAATTGAAAATGACATCCCCTCTGCTCCCAATACCGATGCTCTGATTAAATTAATCATGGATTTGACTAAGAAGGTAAGCGGTTTGAGTTTCCGTAAAAAGAAGAGTGGATGTATGACGATCTTTTGGAACAATAGATCGAAGTCCTTGAGGCCACACAACGGGAATTAAATCAGCAAATTGGTGAACTGCAAAGAAAGGTAAGCAGAGTTTCGCTAGTTAAAATAATTATGAAGTGGATTTTACGGACAGCATTTAACAAGAAATTTAAGCATTTAAATTCATGGAAGTGAATGCTTTTATGATAAAAATTAATTTGTGACTGCTGCCTCCTCCACCCCTTAAGAATCGAAATTTTTTGAGACGGAATTAATTATAGCTTGAGAACTCCCCTCAATTTCAAGAAAAAAAAGAGGAGACGACAACGGACTTGATCTCTGGGGATCCAGACGCTGCAGTTGAGAAGTGGAAGGATTTATCCGACGATGTGGACACGACGGAAAATCTCCAAAATCTTACTGGCAGCATTTGTGACACTGCTCTCCAGCAAGGAGCCCCACCAACCAAAGTGCTGGATTTTGTTGAGAAATTACCAGAGCCGGAAGTTCAGGAGTATGCTTACAACACTTGCGCAGATCGAATGAATTCTTCTGAACCAGTACAAGAGCAAATATACTGGAAGGAAATGACGCCGTACTGCTCTCGAGCAGCCCAAAATATTGGTCCCAACAATCCAGCAACGATTAAAATGTACCAAGCTCAGAATCAGGTAAATCATCTAATCCCACGTCTCGCCGTTCACCAGAATACATCTAGTATGATTCTTTGAATTGTAATAGATTCGACTCAATGCGGCTAAGCCTATTGCAGATAGCTGTCGCCAAATACAGCAACAACAGTACCTTCCAGCTGTTTCCAACTGGCTAACAATGGTCCGTGACATTCCAGACTCCCAACCCCAACTGGAAACAAATATGAAGAGAATGATGCTGAGAACGTATCAAGGAGACCCTATCAACTTACCATATGCCTTCCATTTTATTCTTATTCTTCCCCATAACCAGGGCTACTACAAACAAGTGGCCTACAAATGCTTAACAGAGGAGATGAAAGCGAATGGCCACAACTACAACCCTAGCAATCAGCAAGGAGGCTACAATTAATTCCACGCTAAGAAATTTTTTGAAATAAAAGTACAGTAACAGTCTTACGAGCATGCGGCTGATCAAAAGGGAAGATAAAGACTTTTCAAGGGTATCCATATGCTGCCGGAGCGACGTGAGTAATCTTATGCTTCATCATCTTGAATACGCTGAAACTAATGGTGCCTTGTTACCTTTCGTAATTTGGTTTCTTTTGAAGAACAGACACCAAAAAAATGTACATTTTTTACTTGATCATGATGTCTTAACGACAGTACTATTCAAGCTTCTCACCTTACCTCCTCATCAGCGTTAGGCGCAGTTGTAATTCTAACCCTGGACAATTCCAAATGTTCGTAATGAGGTCGTGAAACGTAACTCCAACATTTTTTTAGCAAAAATGAACGAAATCAAAGGTTATAGGCATCCCTCTAAAACTACTGACGGCAGGACACTCCAAGCGTTGTTTTTGTTTCTGGCGTTTTTCAGTCTATCAGCAGCTCAAAATTCGTTATTCCAACTTGGCTTATCTTGTGTTGCTTGAGGTCGATATTGTTGTCCCAAGTGACACATTGAATTCTGATCACAACGTGGACTGGAACATATTATTCAAACTAATAACAGGAAACATGATACTTCTGTCTGTTTTTCTTTAGGATTTAACTTACGTAATGGCTTAACGAACTGAATGAAAATGAAAGGAGCCAAGTAGTCTTTCTGACCCCGGAAGGGGAAGTAGATTTTTGGAAGGGAAGGTCGTTCCTTTGGATAGTAGGCAATATCCCCCATGATTTCTCTATCCTCGGCTGTCAGGCCATCACAGGAGATCCAGATGTAATTAGAATAAGAAGAATTGTAGTGGGCAGCTGAATTTTTAATTTTTCTCTCGAAATCTGGACGTAAGACTACCCCTACTTCTTTGTATTCTGCTTTCTTTCCCGGTGTAAGCCATGACTTGCTGGGTTTCCAGGAATATATCTGCACGAAAAAGGTAGGGTCACTGCGCATACTCTCTTCAGCTATTCAGGAATAGCTGCTGGGAAATGACAGCAGGTCGCCAGGTAGTTGGGTCACTTAAGTGCTTACTCGATTCAGCCGAATCATTATGCATGGACTTCCATCCCTGAACCCGAAGGCCTTCTCCCCAAGATGGAACGGACCGGTCAAATTCGTGATTACCCTGTCACCGTACGGATTGCAGGTTCCCCAGCTGAGTTTGGCGTGATCATATACTTTGCAGTACTTTTTGTTAGCAGTGAGCTCTTGCATGAAGGATCCATCCCTGTATGGAACATCATGTGGACAGTGGACGTAATCAACGTTCTCTCTGAACTCTGTCCAGAGAATTTCGATATTAACTCCTTGCAGAATTCAGAGAAGTTGGTTGGTTACCTTTGTTGATGATTTTAAGGAGGGCTTTTGTGTACTTGGCAGTAGCTTCTGCATCGCTTCTATTGTACCAAATTGTAAATACCTTGTAGTTGTTTCCAGGCGGAAGTGGAAAAAATCTAAGGGATGGCCGTGACCGGATGACAGTTCCACGCATTCCGTCATGTGTCTCACTGTCACAATGCAAGAGGAGTTTATAGGTACCCCCCACGAGAAGGCACAAGCTCCCGTAGAACGCAATATGGAGCCCAAGAATGGAAACTTGGAATTCATAAAAATCTCTGAGGGCCTCGCTCTAAAAAACTCTGAGCTCATCATGGTCATGGGCCTCCCGACGGCCATCAGGTGTAAACAAAGAGCAAGACTTACGGTATTCAAGAACTTTGCGCAGTACTCTGCAACAACTTGTCGTTTGATCTGGTACAGCTTGGTTACTCAGTATTGAAGCAGATGAATCCACCATTTTCCCAAAACTGGAAATAAACTGCCGAACATTTGTACTATGTAGGTCAGGTTCTATTTTCCCATCTCAAGTTTTGGAATTCAACCTCGGTTCTCGCTTTTCAATTTGTTGCAGGCCTGCTGAGACAGCGATAGCCGTATAAATTCCTAGGGGAGGAAAACTTAAGAGTAGGGACCTCCGATTCTACACAATGTGTTCTTATTTTGTGTTCAATGCAAGTTGGCTCCCTAAGTTGGCATGTCTTGAGTCGGGGATGATGGGGAGCCCCTAGTAGAACAAAGTTTGAAGGCTTTTTTGAAGAATGGCGGGTTCTTGATACTCTTTGCGTACATTTTCGGATTCCAGACTCCACCCGTCTTTCATCACATTATTAGAGAAATTATGGCAGCTGCGTTAATAATTTACAGGATAACTTACTTGAGGGATGAAATGAAGATAGCAATTTCATGACGTTGGAAGAAATGAAAGACGAGAGAAGATAATCCCAGTTCTAAAACCTGCAAGATTTCGCATTTTGTATTTTGCTTGCCGCAGGCGTGTGTGGCTTCAAGTAATCAGGGAGGAACACTCTTCCCTGCCTACTGCGCATGCTTTTGTGCAGCTGCCCCTGAGTTTTGAACAACTTACAGCAACCAATCATCTCCTTGCTCTCCAACCTGCTAGCCCCTTTCTTCATAGTATAGCACATGTAGCCCCAAACGTGAAGGTCCATTTCTAGGCCGGTTTTTGATGGGGACGGGCGTCGCCCAATATGATTGATTCTTGGAAACAAAAATTTTTCAAACGGTTTAACCTGCAATTTTCTGTCATGGCGTCACCACGAACAGGATACTGGGATTCCACGGTTGAACCACTTGTCAACTTCCGGAATGTCCGGCATAGAAATGATGAAAATATGAATGCTAAAAAGAAATCAAACGAGGAATCTGTATCTGGACATGCAAAGTATCCTCGGAGTGCTAGTTCTGTCGCACAAAAGCTCCTGGAAACACCGTCCCGGAAGGCATTTGAAAAAGCTAAGAGATCTCTCCAGGCCCTCAATGTAAACAATGGCGGAGAGAAGAAGAAATTAAAAAAAAACTTAACCAGGACCAGGAACCCAATGTATGTAAATTGTTATTGATCTCCACCTGGATTTTCAGAATGTCGTATAATTGCTATTGTTTGTTAGGATAATTGGCTTGCACCATGAATACTATGTTCGTGTCAAGCGTCTCAGGAAAGCGAAACATGGATACACTCACAAGCTTTTCTTACGTGACTCGAAGATTCAGGGTAGGGGCGTCTTCACTGAAAGTCGGATTCATCCAGGTTCCATAGTAGTGGAATATGTCGGTGAGGTATGTGTTTCGGTTTAATGGCTCAGCGAAATTACCAATTAGACTGAGATTTTGTTTGGGGAATTTTGCAAGGTGATTGACAAAGAGGAGCAGGAACGCCGTGAGAAGACTGGAAGGAAGTGCTACTTTGCAAAATACGTCAGCGGATTGGTAATCGACGCTACGAAAGGAGGCAATGTGTCCAAATACATAAACCACTCCTGTGATGTGAGTAATGGTAAAGCGTTCTAGAACTTGTCATTTGAATTATTTTTCTTGATTTCAGCCGAATTGTACCCTTGAGCTGTTGTGCTTTGAGGACGATACAGCGACTGTAATTGTATCTTCCCTTAGAACGATTCTGCGAGGAGAAGAACTGTCCCTGGACTACGGATTCAAAGATGAAAGGCCCCGCAAGGACTTGGACCCATGCTACTGCCGATCCCTGAACTGCCGTGGATTCATCAACATAATTACAAGGTATTTCACTAGGGGAGGTGGAACCAGCAACAGCTAATGGCCAACTTACAAGATTTGCGTGTAAAAAATGGCTGTAGTCGCTCAATGAATCGTTTAAAAAGTCATGTAATGTTCGTTTCGTATAATTAATTAATTATTTATTCTTGGTGATTCTTTGATCTCATTTTAATAAACTGATTTATTTCAAGAAAAATTTTTGTGTTGGTAAAAGGGGCCCAAGGTAGAAATACTAGCATAGGGAAAATGAGCATTTCAAGAATCGTTTTATCTGAACCAATATTCAATATTTTCGAGTCTTACTGAAATCATACCTCAACCGCTGTGAACTTAATTGATATTGCTTTGATCCATCGCTGGAATTAAATATTTGAGGGTTTGGAAATACTTTTTTATCGCATTTTGCAGGCCAAGTCCGAGAAAATCCAGGGATGTGTTCTGGGACACTTTTGTAGTAGCTCCATCGCTGCTATTTTCAAGCATACTTTGCAGAGCGTATTCTTTTTCCATTTTAAGCTTTGAGATCTCAGTTCCATAAAGCTTGAGGTATTCCGCTCCACTCGGCGGCTTTGAAATGCTGGCAAGCCGCAGAATAGTTTCACAGACACCCAATGCCTCCTTGAATTTCTTCATGAGGTTGAGAACTCCGGTGAGTCCTAAGGAACAGCCCAGAATCAACATGTCATCCAATTCTTGCATTAACAAAAGCTTCCCGAGAAGATCTTCATAAATGATTTGAGCGTCACTCAGCTTATTATGCTCCTGGCTCAATTGACCCATCAATAATTGCGTGTAGAGTCCACCTGCATACAAAGCATGCTCAAATTACAAAGCAGAGGTGATTAATTTATTACCTGAACATTTTGCGCTCATTTCCTGGATGTAAGCTGCTTTTAGGATGCTGATCGATTCTTCAGCGTTCTCGAATTTCGCTAAGATTTCTGCACGATTTCTTTCGCCGGTCAAAGAAATTTTGTGAGCTGCGCCAAATATTTCCAAGCTCAGTTGATACGCTGCTTTGCTTGTTTGTACTGCGCTAGCGTCGTCATTGTGAGCTTGAATTGCGGCAATCTCTTGGAGAGCTGTGATTCTTGCCTTCTGGCTGAGCGGTAGCCTGGAATCCTTAGTCACATCGAGAACTTGGTGAAGAATCTTAAGCGCCTCATCAACTTTCCCGCTGTCTAGACGCAGGTTTGAATTAGAACGATTTTCAAAAATTATACATTTTTGATTGCTTCAGGTTCAGCATACCAGTTCGCCATAGAGATTTCCCCATATTCGCTTTAGCTTGGACAAGCCAGGGATGATGAGCTGGAATGGAAATTAGAAGCGCCTCGGATGTCACCTGGAGGAGACAGCGATAGAGACTCAACTCGCTGCATCGCTGGCAGAGAGCTGAGAAATAATAAAAGGCTTCGTTGGAGAGCTCCTGCCTGGTTTTAACGAAATGCTTCCAGATGCTCATGGCGTGGACAAGGTAATTTTTGACCGTGCCATGAGTGGTAAGATTCTTTGGCTTTTGATCTCCAAAACTCGTCCCAATTCTTAGACCAACGTACTGCATGCACACGGGGAGGGTAGAAGAGGTGCTAGCGAACCGCCGAACAGCCCGCTGGATTTCCTTCTTCATCCTGAAAGTGACCACTGAAAAATTAAGAAAACACCAGTCCAGCTCCAGCCAATTGGTTGATTTCGGTTGGGGTGACTAACCTGGTGGGCTCATACCATTCAAAGTTATTAGGCCTTCATTCTGGAGGAATGCTAGTTCCACTGTGCAATCTGCGCGCTCGCCTCTAAGCACCGTCGCGGGTATGTCCCATCGCGAGTCGAAGTAAGCCAGAGCGCAAATTAATTTGAAAGTAAGAGGAGACGTTAAATGAATTGACTCCATTTGTGGAAGGACTGTGTCATGCAGTTGGAATAAACAGTAGCCCCCATTGTAGGTTGAACGGCAGGCCGGACATCTTGGGTTCTCACTTCTGTAAATACGGTACCAACAGTAAGGGCAAATCTGGAAAACAGATTCCAATTTTTTTTCACAACAGTGACAAAATTTTTTTTAGCTTCAAAGTTAAAACCAGTGAGAAGCAGAAGGCTGCCGATGTGAACGGGCAACAGTCAGTATGATGGCAGACCTCTCTTTTTCAAGGTTCTTGGATTCGGGCGGTACTGCGCTTATTGTGCTTGAAATATATTTACCTGATAGACGCATCTACAGGGACGGAACTGAGGGGAGCTTGGTCCAGAAATCCCACAGTGTCGGAAGCAAATCAAACATTCAGACTTTTCTTTTCCTTCAGCCACATCTTCCTCTGCAGCGTTGGATGCACCAGCTTGGGGTAGAGCAGCATCTGGTTCTTTCGACATTTTTGTGAATAGAATTTAGGGAAAAAAGTTTGATTTAGGTGGGAGTGGATGTAATGCCAAACAAAAAATTTATTAATTTTAACGCGTATTTTACTACTGCACTGCTTTCATAAGTCAAAGGAAAAGCCAAAATGTATAACATCCAAAGTGGTTAACGTTACTTTTAGCAACCAGCATCAGCATCAAGTATTTTACTGTTTCTGGCTCGGCCATTTCAAGGCCGTTGAATCATGTATGGAACAATAGTAGTTATGAACAAAATATTGTTCGAGGTGAAACTCAATAAGTATGTGCCTTGCAGCTTTTTTTATCAAATAAAAAAATTGCTGTTTAAAAAAGCAACGAATAAGATG
>JABASM010002915.1:0-10039 GCA_019776545.1 Brachystomella parvula | reverse complement strand
GCATTTTAGAACGGTATTTTAAAAAGTAAAAGAATGAAATGAAGAAGTGGGGGCTTAAAGACAGGGATCCCGGCTACGATTTGAAACCCGGCCACTATTCGGAAATTTACGGTGTTTTGGATTCAAAAATGTAGTTCTTGAGAATTTTTGAGAGTAACACAGCTAAAAATTTCCCTACCACAAAACTGATTAAAAAACGGGACTGAAATAAAAATAGTAAAATGTTCAAATTATATATTCCTCGAAAACATTCAGTTTTCCTTGCGGAGGCTTGAGTGAAAACTCAATTTAAAAGTTATGTTCAACCTAGAGATTCAATCAAAAAGGGGAATAAGGAAGCCACAACTCCAACCAGTTCTAATGGAGGCAGGAGGGAGGAGGCGGATGTATCCGGTACATAATTAAAAGGAAGCCTTTGGAAAAATCGCTCTCAGCGTTTTCCATGCCTCAAAAGTAATAGTTACCTGGTGAAGAGCCGTGAGCCCGTCTTCATTCGCAACATCCGGATCCACTCCATCCTGGAGAAGACGCCTCACTAAAAATAGAAAACTCATTAGCTCCCTTTCATTTACATATTATCCATCCCTCCTTTCAGCCCATTGCTTTTCCCCGCCTCACTTTTTTTTTCTTATTTTAATTGTTAAATGGAAGAGAGAAGCCTTAATCACTCAAACAAGTTGAAGACTTTGAAACTTGAATAGGAAACCCAAGGGAAAGTTAGAATGAAATTAAAAATAAATTACCTTCAGCGATGTCATTCCTTCCAGCAGCCTCCAGGAGCATAATGGAATTACGGAATCTCACTCTCGCCTTATTCTTAGCTTTGGATTTTCGAATTTGCTCCTGATGCTGCTGGACTTGCTCAATCATTTTCTGGTGCTGGTGATTATTTTTCCCAATTTTCTTATTGTTGGAATTAAGTGAAGTATTGTTGTTGAGGATTTTCTCATACTGATTCCAGTATTTGAGCTGGAGCTTTCGTCGGTTATGGGCAAGTTTGAGGCGTTCCTGGTTTGTTAATTTCTCAATATGAGAAAGTTCCTTAATGAGTTCGGCGTGTTCCATTTTCGGTCGAGTTTTTGGTGGGGGTGGATAGAGGGTGAGCTGAGGTTGACCTCTAAAGAAGGATGAGTCGGACACAGAGCCTATACGGCGATGATTACGGTAAAGCAGGGGGAAGTGATGGAAAAGGTGAAAAAACCCGGGTCTTTTCTTCCTGTCACGATTAGATCTTCCGCCGGGTGTTGTTCCTTCCTCCTCCGCTCGTTGACTTCTGATAAAAATTATCTCACTCCCACCGCGACTAAGGAAGGGCTCCTTGGCTTGGCTTACTCCTGGAGAAGATTCACAGATAAGTGGCAGGAGTCTCAGGTTTTCAATTCGGTGTCTCCAGCCTCTCCAGCATGACATGGCATCCTCAAATCATGCTTTTCTCCAGAGTAGGGCCAGACATGGAGTAATTGGCTTTTTCCTCCTTATCTCTCCCTCTGATTTTTTTTTCTGGAATAAGAAAATAAATAATTAAGCAAGGAAAGCTGAGAAACAGGAAATTGGAATTTTGTGCTCGAAAATTGCTTTCTCTTTTTTCTTTTCACCAAAGAACGTAACAGGGTTATTTTCATAACGCTTTTTTCAATTCATTTTCTATCCAGGTGGTTTTTCCGGCTTTCAGAAGAAAATAAATATGGAATGCAGGGAAAGCTAATATTTTCACGAATTTTAAAAATAAAAAACGTTTATTCTTTGAAAAATTCAATTCAAAACTTAATTTATAAAACTTTTACCTCCATTTAAAACCCCAAGGCATTCAATTTTTTTCAAATTTTTTCCAGAATTTTTTTTCATGAACAACCGATTTTTTTTGTTTTTTGAAGGAATGTATAGTATACTACAAAATATCTTAACCAGGATCTTCACTGGTGGCTCTTCTATATTGACGGGATACAAGCATTCAAAATCCGTAAGAAAAAATTCTGCCCTCCGCCTTCGTCGGTCTGGCTTTTTCGGTCCTCTGTAGTTTAAATATCCGAAACTCATGAAAGTAATTTTAGAAAAAGAAGTGGGGGAAGGCCTTAGTACTAAATGACCTTGACCAGAAGAGCGACACATTTGTAGTACACACGCACCGTAGTATTCCAGGCCAGAAAATCAGATTGGAAAATGTCAGTATGACGTCCCCTTCTTTCCAGCACTAAATTCTTTTACAGTGTCCTCAACTATGTTTTTTTTTACTGTTCAATGACACGCGATCCACCGATTCTCAACTTTTCCAACAGATTGATCATGACAGAAGGGAGCCCTACGCAATTGTCTCAAGTTTCGCACCGGAATTTCTGAAAAAAAAAACTTACTCTTGGACTTGGTACTGTTAATTGGTCCGCTGTGACCGCTGCAGAGGCAGCTGCTCCTCTTCCACTAAACTTTTATTATTTCCTCCCAAAGTTGAAAGTAATTTACCGACAAACATGATCCTAATATAAATGCCATGGAAGTTTCTGAATTCGTGGGACCAAATGGAATGAGTCCGGGGTTCTCCAGAAAAGTGGTAAAAAAAACTTTCTGCCGATAGTAGAGAATCTAAGATTAGATTAGATAGGGCTGAGAACTCCCTAATTGCACCCTAACCTTTTGAAGGCTAATTGGGCCAATTCAGTCAGTCACCGTATCTCACTTCCACCTGTTTTCACATCACTCAAATCACCCTGAACCTGCATTTCCTAGGAAATTGGAAATAAGATGCTAGATTTCTGTTTAATTTATGGGTAGAGACGGATTGAATCGGATAAACACAGGCTTGAGATTTATATTTATTCCCAGTTTGAGCTCAGAGACCTGTACGACACGGATTTTAATGATTTTCGCATAAATCCCTGCAAACCTGGCATCATTTTCGCTCAGCATTCAATTTAAGCAGTGAACTTGCCTTTCAATTATCCTTCCCTGTTTCTCTAAACTTTCTTTCTGTACAATCCTTATGAGATTTAATACCGTACATTTCCAAACAGAAGCCCTATTCCTAATAAAGGCCCCCGGCTGAAGAGTCTAAATAAAATTCCGTTTTAGCTCCGTGCTCAGCTCCGTGGAGCTTAAGGTTGTTACTTACCAGCTCCACGATTTAGCGCCTCAACACTATCTTCCTATCATAGCTCCTATCATATTTAGACTGATATTTTTTTTCCGCAAGTTTAAATAAATTATTTTCATTAATTATTTGGCACAAAATATTACAGAAATCGATCCAAACTTACTGTTGGTTAGAAAAAAACTAAAATGGAATGAAAAATTAATTCTGAAAAAATAATCCTTCCACGCGTACAAAACGAGTATTAGAAAATCTTAATTGGAAGGGACTCTTTTTACTTGTTCTTTCAAACGCATAAACCTCACTTATAATCCGGCGATTTCTATATTTATTTCTGTATTTTTGTTATATTTTGCGCCGCATCATTAAATATAATAGTAAATTTTCTAGAAATCTGTAAATAAAATAATGCATCAATAAATGAAATTGTTTTTCAACATGTAGCAAAGCAACTTACTTAGTATTTTTCATCCTCATATTGCATGCGTGGAGTGATTACTTTTTCAAAATTTATTTTTCAGTCCATATTAATTTTTTTTCTAACATAACGCATTATAACGCTATATCATGGAGCTGGTAGGTAACTCTTGTCAGCTCCGCGGAGGTGAGGTCACTGGGAGCTAAAAGACAGGGTATTTGAGGTGCTAAATCGTGGAGCTGGTAAGTAACAACCTTAAGCTCCGCGGAGCTGAGCTCGGAGCTAAAACGGAGCTAATGCATGATATGGCTTTAAAGGCCCCTCCCAAATAGAGGCCCCATCCCTAACATAAGCCTCCCTGCAACGTTTTTCTTTAATTTCGTTAAATTAATTTTTTTTTTTGAATTTTTTTGGTATCAGGCTTTAGGCTTTAAGCAACAAAATAATGAATTTTGAAAAAAAAAAAAAATTGAAAACATACGAATTTCGCAACATGGTCGGGATTGACTCAGGAAATTCCAAAACGAAGTTTTATGCAAATTAAATTTCGGATTTTTTTAATAAAATTTTTTTTTTCTGGGGTCCTGAGTATTGTGGACGGGTTAGCCAAGGCTACCCGGAAAATAGGAAAAAGGGACCCTTCGGAGGTCTCCGAGAATACGGAAAGCTTGAAGGAGGGGGAGAGCCACTTGGGAGAGTCACTTGAGGAAAAAGGAAGAATTTTCAAAGACAAAGGAGAGAGAGACTTCGGAGATTGAAGAGATTAGACCTTAAGGAGCCAGTATTGCAGTGAATTAAGTTAAAATAGTCTAAAACTAAATTAACAAGCAAATAAAAGTAAACTCTGAATTATCAGTGAGAATAACCGAGTTCTGACCCCATTACAGTATCTTAATTTTTAGGCACTCCTGCACGTCTATCTGCTACTTTATCATCTGTATTAATTCATTATTTAACTTTCTCAGCCTTTATTCCCTGATTTTAATAATCAGCCTTTCGTGGTCGCGTTATTCGGCGGCCTGGTCGAGAATGACAAAAACGCTGAATTCGTAGACCCGGCCGCTGAATTCAGCGAGTCGACCAGTTTTTCGGATTACGGGAATGGAATCTACGGCCAAAAGTTTGTTTTAAATGCTGAGTTTGAAAAACATTAATATTTTGCCGATTTTCAATTATGGGTTTTTCGTTCTTTTGAGTATTTCTCGAGATATGGCCAAACACAGCGCCCAGACGAAGAATTCAGCGACCAAGGCCGAGGAATTCAGCGACCAAGGCCGAGGAATTCAGTGGCCAGGGCCGAGGAATTCAGCGGCCGGGCCTACGAATTCAGCGTTTGCACTTGCGACCGGACCACCGAATTACGTGACCACGAAAGACTGAAAGTATAGCGCTTGACCCTTCTGACCTACAAAATGGCCTTAGGGTCACCAAAGCTTATCCAGTGCATTTAATGGGCTCTCCTGACCATGTACGTCAGAAAGTCAAATGTGTTACACTTTAGAATCAACGCAGCTAGAATTTTCGGTTAACCCGTCACTTAAAAAAGTCAACTGACTGGCCTTTGGTGACGTTCAAATGTCAAATCGACACAAATTTTAATAGATTACGTTCACTAGGGTTTGAATATTCAGCAGATCGGGCCTGCTTTTTGTGGAAATGAAGTTACTGGTTAAAGTTGCACATCGAAAGTATTTTACCTGCTAAATTGAGCAATATGAGGAACGGAAGATTTCTGACATTTTTTAGAGGCCTCTCTCCATTAGAAGCCCCATCTCTATTAGAGGCTTAGAGGCCCCCTCCGGAGCCTCCAAAAAAAAATTAGAGGCCCCGGGCCTTTGTTTGGAAATATACGGTGGTAATCAAAAATGTCATTTTAAGGGAGAAAAGGAGATTGTCGAAAAAAGTCGACGAGGCCAGCCTTAGAATTTTTTCATGTGAAGTCCCTTAAGGATTCTCAAAAATTGTAAAAAAAATTAAGGGCGTCTGAAATGACGTCACAATCAGGGCCTTATTTTTCCACCGTTAGGAGAGTCCATAGAAATTAGTGTCGCACACCTCCTATCGCTCCCTTGTGAGTATGGAGCGTGTTTGTGTATAAGGGATGTACAGGAATTCGTGAAAACCCGAGTTCCTTTACCCCAACTTCTATTATTTACCCAGCATTTTTTTCGTGAAGAAATCTACTAATGCTCATCAATCAATGTGAATCAGCATTAAAGGGCAGCTTTTATTGGAGTAATTGAATGCGTCAATAACCTTTTAGACGTTCTCAATTGCTCCAATACTTGCGTATGGAAGGAATAAATAAGTTAGGATACAGAGAATGGATTGATTGACGTCAGATCAAGTGGCAGGTGCGGTCAGGCTGAATCTGGTATACAATTATACAACGCAAGCAATCCAGCCATGTAAAAGAATAAAATCAATTAATTGAATTTAAACTTTCAAGCTTCTCTGCAATGAATTCTAATGAGGATCACTGTTAGCATTAGTAATTTCTTGAAATTGGTTTATGTTTTCAAAAACAAAAGTAGAGAGAGAGGGTAATGGAGGTGAGTAGACTACTGACGAAGCCTTCTGCCCGAATTCCATTTCCACAGTTCACTAATCTGGATCCTGAAGAAATGCTTCCTGAATTCTGAACAAATCCTGAGATCCCCTAGTGACATTTTTTTCAATTACACTGAAACGAATGGCTGGAGAAAAAAGGAATGTCTCATATATTGTGATCTATTGCAATTACTCTCATTGAATTTCCGCTAAAGTGTTGGCAACGAAAAGAATTTTGACTGCCAGGCTCTGAAAAGCCCCACCCCGGCCTCTCAGGAGGAGCTGGTGGAAAATATGGCTGACTGAGTGGGTTCAATTGTACGCTTTGTACAAACCAGGACAATAATGGAAAAAATTCCTGGAAAACGAAACAAAACCGGAAGGCAAAAAATTGTGTAACTGAAATGCACCGACTCATTATTTACTGGAAATGAAAATGAGAGGAAATGAAAGATGAAAATTTTTACAGTGAACATCACAGTACGAAAGCGCTAGACAGAAATCGTTTAGAAAAAAAGATCCAGAAAATTTTTTTTATTTTGATTTCCTTTTATCTCACTTTTTTTGGGCTTAAAAAAATTGCTCGACAAAAAACTGAATAAAAATCCCGTGGAAAGCCTATATAACAAAGCGCCCGATTGTCACGAAGTGTGGGCTAATTGAAAATCTTGCCCTAAGCCTGCCTTTTATAACATTTCAGCCGAAAAAATCAAATCTGAGCAACAGATCACCAGCACCGTGAGAAAAAATAACCGAAAAAAACATATACCGACTGAATCGGTGAGCAAGCACGGAAAAACTAAATTCGTTGAAGAGTACTTACAAAAATTAAATTGGAAACTGATGTCGTCCTCCCCTAAAGTACACTTAGCACTAAAAAGAGCTTTCAGAGAAATAAAAATAATTCTCCAGGTACTCTTGCTTTCACATTTATGCCTCTGTAACCGATACGGAAATCCTTCTCTTCCTTCCGCCTCAGAAAAAAACTGCGGAAATCACTTCCACTAATTAACTACCCAGCAGCACAAAGTACAAAATCAAATCCCCTTCATGCACTAAAGGATCAAAGCCAAGTAAGAGAAGACTTCCAAATCCTCAAACGAATTGAATACCGCAGTCAATGGTCTTGTAATCCTCACGCTCTTAGCACTTGTAAAGTGTAGGAGTATGGCAGTAAAAATTAAATGATTTTGGAGTTAAGCCGGTCCTTTGATTACAAAACAAATGGAGGATGACGGAGCGTAGGTGAAAGTGAGGAAAGACCCAGAAGGGACAATAACAAATAATAATAAAAAAAAAGAAGACAGTAAATCGATCAGATCAACAAAGCAGGGGGAACCGGACCTACCGGTTTTCGATTTCTATTCATAATTTACAACTTTCAAAGCAAATGCCACCCCTACTTGGTCATTATGTCACCCTGCATTCAAACCTATTTTTCTACATCAAAATCATAACTTATGCAAATTCAACTTCATACCCTGTAATCTCTAACTGTCTCAAAGCAAGCAATTCCCACCACTCCTTTACAAGCGAGCGTTGCGAGCCCGATTCCGATAATTTTCACATATATTACGCCCAAATGGTGAAAAAATAATCCGAGTGTCACTCGACTCGCTTTTCATTTCTTCGTAAGCTGAAGAACCTCTTTCTAATTTTCTTCGAATTCTGGAAATCATAGTGGGAATTAACATGTAAAAATGGCATTTCTAAAGGTTGGGGATCTTTAAAAAAATCAGTTTTCTCGACAATGTAAAACGCTCCCTTATGTCATCCTAAATATGCCCAATGCCGAAGTTTGGAGAATCTGGTCATTTCTGCGTGATTTGCAATAGAATTATACGTAAAATTTTTCCACTTTTTCGACGATGACCTGATTTAAATTTTTAGTGCTCACGTGCTAAATCCCATAATGATTTTGGGTAACTGAAAGGAATTAAATGCGGTAAAAATTTTGGAAAAATTTCAAACTGCACCCAGCTGAGTTCACTAGTTGGCTTTTTCACCGTTCGGAGCAATAATATGTGAAAATCATGTTCCCATGTTAATGCTTTCTCCACTGCTGGGAATTGAGATGCTGGAAATGTTCCCACCCTGTCACATCACTCGAATAAAAAAACCGGAAAAAATGAAGATAAGCAAGTTGACACGATGAGCTGGAAATGGAGTAGTGTCAGGGAAAGGTATCGATTTCATCCCTTAGATTATTTACTCACCGTAATGGAAATTGATCTCGCAGACAGAAGTGAAAGCAAGATGACAAAAAATCTTTTTTTTTTCCTCTGAATCTTCTACTCCTGTAATAATCTCCAGCTTGGAGAAAATTGTAGTATTCAACTTAATCCCGAACCCGATTTTCCTATTTTCTGAGACAATAGAAGAGACGACAAAGAAATAGAATACTTCCTATACCCCAAACCACCGCAGATGATAATCCTGAGAAGAAAAGCAACTGACGATGACGGTGAGAGCAGAGAAGAGAAAGTAAAGAGTGAAAGGTAGGAACCTTGGGCCGAGTGAAAGAACTTTCACCCAAAGACGAGATAGAAAACCCAAAAAAGGATAAAACCAGCGCAGCCCAATGTAAAATCCAACCCAAAAGAAAAGCTCAAACATGTTTCTACTACACTAGTCCGTGCCTTTTTCGGGATTCAGAGAAGAAAGAGAATGAAAAACGTATTTTCTGTCAGTTAGAATTCATTAGAAGTTGCTTTACTTAGGAATCACCCTCAAACTTATTTAGCGAAAACGTGCCTCTTCCTTTCCTGTTTTGAAAATGTGAGTAAAAAAATAGAAAAATAGAAAAATAAGAGACTAGACTAGAAAAGAAAGCTGGGAGAGAATGCTGGAAAGATGAAAACACTGTAGTACTGGGGATTTACTTCTGTAAAAATTCAACTAGGCTTACCGCCCACTCTTATATTTTTCATCCAGAGATATATTTTTTTTTTAATTCAGAAAAAAATCAAAGCAGCTTATTCTGTCTTCTCATCATTTTTAACCTAGTTTTCCAACAATAGTTTTTGATATAGAAAATGTAAATTGAGAACGAGGATAGGAGCCGGCCTTCTTGAAGATGCATAGGGATTAAATAAAGGAGAAAGTGAATCTCCTACCGGAGGCCCTTTACTTTCCCCATCCTATAAGCCTACTTTCCTAACCTCTCAAATCCTAATCAGAAATGTAAACGAACGGAAGATAGAGATCTGGAGGCTCCAAATGGCAAATGGAAAAAGTGGAAATAAAATTTAGAATGCACTTGAGGGCTACTGACTGAGAGAAGAGGAGGGAGCCCAAGATTTTTTCAAGGAGAAAATTAGAAAGGAGAACCTTAATGCAATAAATTCAAACTGGAGAAAGTCTTTTTTTTATTTCTTCTTTTCTCTCGTTTCCAGCTCACTGACTGGAAAATAAAGAAATTCTACTTGTAGAATTAGCCATTGGGTTTTCTGAATTCCCAATCCGAAACCCATCCTAACATTTCACTACCCTAGTCAGCCAATATACTCCCTTAACGAATTATTCAAAGTTAATGAAATAAAATAAAATTCTCTGAGAATCCGGCAGGAACACATCACCCAAGCACAAGAATTTAATAGCCTGCCAAACCACCTGCTCCAAATGATGCCAACCGCAGAGTAAAATTGGAATTTTAAGTTAGGCGAGAAAATTGCTCATCTTCAGATTCTAAGTTTCGTATTCCAAAAATTCTAGAGCAGGTTCCTGATCAAAGCAGATTTGAAATTTTCTAAAAATGCAGAACTCCTGTGGAAAACCTTGGGTAAGAGTGGAAGAGGAAATGGAAGTGCGAAAGACAAGGCTCATTCATTGTCATTTTTTACGAATTAGACATTGACATATAGGGGTAAGGTGACCTACTCCACTGAGTTCTAAAATTGTTTTTAGCGATTTAATGAAAAATAAAATGAAACTGGTTCTGTCATTGCAAGGTAGCTTTTTACATTCTTATAGTAGGCTTTGAAAAAACT
>JABASM010002914.1:0-10044 GCA_019776545.1 Brachystomella parvula | reverse complement strand
CCGGGCTCCCCTCTATATTAGGGTTCTCTTTCCAAAAGAACACATTCATGGGCACCAGTATTTCGCTTCCTGCTTCTTTATTGGCTCTAAAAGTTTTCTGGAATCGCCAGTTTTTTTTTTAAATTGAAAGATTTGTACAGGGATAGATTGCTCTGAAGCGCTTTAGGCTTTAGACATAAATCTTGGCTCTAAAACTCCCAAACGTTTTACGGTTTTGATGAGACATGGTCGGGAATCTCGGGAACCAGGGCTCAAATACCAGTAAAAGTTGGCCTTGGAAGTGGGAATCGAACCCGTGTTCCGTAACTATCCGGGCGAGTGCTCCGACCACTCAGCTATCCTAGCACCTGAACTAGTTTTCTCTGCGTTCCTCCATCTGGCTCTATCTGACCTGAGTGGTGGTACCCACAGCCTCAAAAAGTTTTAAAGTTTTGATTATTTTCTCAAATTAAAAAAACTCGACACGCGTGCTAGTTTTACGTCCAGGTCCAGCTGTTTAGGTTTTCTCTCTGATATTTTTTTAGAAGTTTCGAAATCATGTATCTCAATTGGAGGTTCCAGAAGCCCTGGAACAAAAACTAATGTTGTGGGCCCAAAGATTTGTGGTGCTGGAAAGAGAAGCCGAATTCGTTTACGAATCTGCCGGGCTGAATGACCATACTCCTGCTAGGCCGATTATACTTACGGCGTTAAATCTTGTGCAAACCAAGACAGAAACTATTGTAAAGATGCATAGGCCTGCTAGAGCAAAGATAAAGGCCAACAGATCGAGCCCGATTTCAGTCTGATCCCCGTTTGGATTCACGTAGCATTTTTTAGCTTTCCCAGGATACTCTCCGCCCTGAGGTTGAGAAAATTCATTAAAAATTAACTAAGTCAATAAAATAGCAGCTCCTAAAATAACTCTCATAGCTGCCCGACTCTTTCAACTTCTTTTGGCTCCAAGCGGGGTGTAAAATAAGACAGCGGGCTCGGCCGAAGTCAGTTTTGAGTTGTGCGAAATTTTGATCCCTTTCAATTTTTCTTAAACTTAGCGACATTTTTATGGAGTATAATATACTTATTCACCGATCTTTACATTTCCCGCTGAGAAAAGTGAAAAGATAGTAGGAACCATTGGATTTTCCAAATTACGGTATCGGGCCCAATTTAGGATGGCATAAAGCAGGTTTTTACATTGGGCCTTAGAAATGTCAAACTGGTTAGGTCACGCAAGGGTTTCCGAAAACTAAAAGTGAATTGAGACCACAGTGAGACCACAGACACCACAGTTGCCCCACCGTGCAAAGTTACTTTGCACGGTGGGGCAACTCTAGACGGCTGGATTTTGAAGCATCGAACAAGTGTTTTAAAATAATTAAAAATTCGAGCAACATGTACTTGAACTTGTGCACATTGCCCGAATTTTAGTTATTTAAAAATATGTGTCTCATCCTTAAAAATACAGCCGTCCACAGTTGCCCCACTGTCCGCAGTTACCCCAGCCGACCTTATGTGAAAATCGCCAAAATCAATTTAGGACAGTTTTGAAAGTTTCCTTGTGAGTAAGGATATAAACATACCAAGGTAAGCTTCCCAATGGCCTGATTTCTGAATTTCCTTGCAACGGCTTCGCTATTAGTTAGGAGAACATTGTCAAACACAGATCCGCTTTTTTCTTGATAAAATCCAAAGCCAATGGAGCAGACGGATGGCCACCCGACAAAATCTGGAAGGAATCTTCTCAAATTCCCAGCCTCAACTTCCTTCCCATTGTCCTGGATCTTATAGTCTCCAGATTTCTTGAGTACAAGAGTAAAGAAGTGGAACTTTCCATCATTGGTCCAATGAATTCTTCCTCCGCCGCTGCTAACTGACTCAACAGAGCGGCTGTATTCGGGCTGAAAGTTTTAACTCGCTAATTTAAAGAGGATTTCCGGTGTTGTCTGGCACCCATCCTCTGGTCCGAATGCCAACAAGAAATTCGATGCCTCTGAAAATTCTTCAGGGTTGAAGGAACAGTCAAAAAGCTAAATGTAGTTTCCCCCACAGCTCAATTCCTTTGGTATTACTGCACTATACTGCAGAACCAGCCTTTCGTTTTCTGATGAAAAACTTTGAAATTTTGTTGAGAAGGCGTAGTTCTGCTGGTCCTCTGTAGTTGTTATTTCTTCCCCATAAATGCTCCAAAGAAAGGACCCGTTAGAATGAGGATTCTGGGATTTCTTCCAATGTCGGCTGGGTTTCCAGGCAAAATCATCATGGAAGTAAATCTTGGGATTCGAATCCTCTGAACTTGGCTATAAAGTAATAGTCTCAATAATAAAGTAGTTTATGAAATTTTAAATAAAAAATAAAGTTACGTCATCTTCAACTTCATCCTCTCCACTCACGGATAATAGCTCAAACTCCCAAAGCTTTAAAGTTACGTCAGCTTCAACTTCATCCTCTCCACTCACGGATAATAGCTCAAACTCCCAAAGCTGTGAGTCTTCTGTCTCATTCCTTGGAGCCGTTTTCAGTACTTCCCCGTCATTTTTCCCGTCCCTATTTTTTAAGAATAGGAATTATTTTAATCCATTCCTTAACAGAGCCGTTTACCCTTCTGTAGTCAAGTAATTCCTTGATCTTGCATTTTGAATTGTGTAGTAAAACTTCTCATCTTCTCCAGTAACTGATACAGCCTTAATAATCCAGTTCTGGCTGCTAGCCCTGTCGAAGTACTAAAAAGTGTAAGAAGAAATTATAGTCCTTCAGTATTAGACTTCCTAAATTTTTCAAAGGATGGTTAAAAAGGATAGGGCGGGAAAATATTTTTTCTTTGAAAAATTCTGTTGTCGAAAAGTAGTCTTCCTACTAGGATGCCCTATTTCCCTGTAGAATGCTTTGTATCCGCCTTTTCCTTCGCTGGGAACAATAGAAATAGGAGAAAAGAATTTATGCGTACAGCATTGGCGCTCATTTTCAAGCCAAAATCAAAATAGGCAGCCGTTTCTCGCCAGTGTAAGCTACAAGTCTTCAAACTGGTAACTTACTAGAAGCTACTAACAACAAACGAGCCAAGTTTCAGATTTTAAGCGTATACGTTGCAAAGAAACGGCGGCAGACAAAATCTCCATTTTACGGATTGAACACTTACGGAAACGAATACTTAGAAATATTTTGATTACACCTGGCGACCTCCGCTCATCCAAACTAAAATGAAATCTTCCTTTGATTTCAGCCATTGATGATTTAATGACCCATGTATCAAGATTATCTGAAAACATTTTCATCCAATTGACGAGCCCAAAATTTCGGATTTTTCAAAATATCCATACCTGGCTTCAAGTAGAGTTTCCATGACTGAGACTCGAGGCTTTGCGGAGTATTCATAGGTTTAAAAGTCCATACCCTGTCATTCTTATTTGCAACGTAAGATGATACGTCAATTACCTAAAGTCAAGTTACTAAAGTGTAATCAGGTTTCGCCAAAAATTAAGACAAATATACTTGCCCAACTATAGAATTTTGTAGACTAAGTAAGCTTAAGGCTAAAAAAATAAAATCTTACACGAAACGTTCTTTTGTTTTTGATCCTGTACAAGTCCCGATCACTAAGCAGCGTTGTCTTCTACTGGCAATATACGATAACTTTCTGATGATTTTCTATTAGGGGAGACGGGGCACAGTTGGTGCAGGGGTCGGTTGGTGCAATGCAAGCGCTGGTGTAGCTCCTGGCCTGGATCAAAAAATCTATTTTTTTTTCATAAAATCCCCTATCCCAAATGACAATTTTTCTGAAAAAAAAATTGGATTCCATATGACCGCTTTGTAAGTACTATGGATCGAAATTTTCGCCCTCAAAAAGATTTTGTAGGCTAGTATATGACGATTTCAAAAATATAAAATTTAAAAATTAACGTTGCAATTTCCGGTCGTGAGAATTCAGAAAGTGAAAACTGCACCAACTGTGACCCGTCTCCCCTACTCTGCAAAAATAAGGAAAATTCTCATGACTTATACTCACCCCTTGATTTGTTATATTCTTCCCTTGACAGTCCTTCTCATCGGAGCCAGAACCGTCTTCCAAGTCTACACAGTCGTTGAAGTTATCACAGATATCATCAGGACTTATCGCCTTCAGATTTCTGCATAAGAGCTGGACAGCAGTTGCAACGCCACAGCCGAGCTCATCTCCCAGGTCACCACAGTCGTCTTTCCTATTACAGGCTTTATCACAGATATCATCAGGACTTATCGCCTTCAGATTTCTGCATGGGAGCTGGACAGCAGTTGCAACGCCACAACCGAGCTCATCTCCCAGGTCACCACAGTCGTCTTTCCTATTACAGGCAACTGTTCGATTCATGCATTTCTCGATGTAGGGGCACTTGAACTCCTCATAGCTGCATTCACCACAACCAAATTCATCTGATCCGTCGAAGCAATCTATTTCACCGTCACACACGTGTGCTGCATCCGTGCACATCCCATCCCGGCATCGGAATTTGTCTGGAGGACATGGGCTGGACCCAACCTGTTGAAAGAAATGCATTACTAGCAAATTAGCTGCAATAAAAAAAGGGGCAACCGGGGTAATTGTGGTCACCGATTTTTCGGCTATTTAGGCGCGGTTTTTTGGAAAAAGAAAATGCGGAACAGTTGGCTTTGCCTCTTAACTAAAGTTCCCGTATTTCCACTTTCCAAAAAACCGCGTCCAAATATGCGAAAAATCGGTGACCACAATCACCCCGGTTGACCCTAAAAGCAAAAAAGAAAAAAACACAAAAGAATCAAAGAAGACAAAAGTTAAAAATCTCTGCGGCCGGTTTCCCAATGCTTCGAACAAAAAGAGTGGTATTTTAAATGAGTGTGAGGTATGGATATAGCCTACCTCGTCACTTCCTTTCCCACAGTCGTTGTCTGAGTCACATTTCTGAGCATAGGAAATCATTCGATTGCTCTCCTTACAGTCAAAGTAGTTTGATTGGATGAGCTGTCGCTGGGCTACAGTGGCCCAAACCTTGAGAGATTCTGATGTAAAAGCTGTGTAAGTTGTGCCACACCCAAGCCCACCGTGGGACATAATACCACAGAGATGGTCAAAATTATTCGTATCCGTGTTTAGGCACCACATTGGATTCCCAGGAACCCCACCACACATTCCCGGGCCTTCGGTGCATCCGTTCGTTCCAATGTACCTAAAGCCTGGAATATTACGCTCACAGAATGCAGGGTTCACTACCACAAAATTCCGAGCTCCAAGGTACTCCCCAAAAGTTAGGGAAGAATTCCTGGCGTAGTTCCAATCAGTTACGATTACCGTTTCTAAAAATCAAAGTAAAATTAAATAAAAAACAAAAAATAAGATATAAAAGCAAAAAATAATAATTAAAAAATTGAAGCGTTATACCATGTGCGTTAACTACCAAGCAACGGCACGAGTGAGAAACTTGAGAAAAAATGTGGCGGGAAGCAGAAATTGCGCATCTGATTTCTCTTTCCGCGCTGTTTAATTTTTTCTCTCTTTCTCGCTGCTGTTTTTCTGCACACAGCTCTGCTGTCTCTGACTTTCTCCGTTGCTTGTTAGTTAACTCACATGGTACTTTTTTCTTCAATCAACGATTTTTGCCTTTGTTGTCTAAGGTTTTTATTGTTAAAATGCATATAACTAGTACCACTCTCCCATACCTCCGAATTTGAGTTTGAGATGGAAATATGGAAACTGTTTCACGTGTTGGTTTTCATCTAAAGGTGAGTTGAGGAGTAGGAGTGCCACATTATTTTCCAAAGTACTAGGCTTGAATCCTTCGTGTAGAACATAGTAGTGTATCACCTCTCGTTGTTGATGGTGTGGACTTTCAGGGCCACCATACCCCAAGTTCCGCCTGTCCCCAGCTACAACTGTTAAATTTTTCCCATTTCCCAAACAACTGGCTGCAGTAAGAATTACTCTTCGGTTCAAAATAGCACCTCCACAGATAAATTCTACTAGCGTAGGAATCGTTGGATTTCGGCGGTGGATTTGAACTACGTACGGGCTTTGTTCAATATCAGGTTGATCTGTACCCGGAAAATCGTAAAATAATTGTCGACAAATTAAGGCATTCTTTTTTTAACAACTGTAATTTACCTCTTTCGGTTTCAGCGTCAATAGCCTCGCTGGGCAAATTCAACAAGACGTCACATAGGACAGGATTGAAAAAACAACTGAACAGAAATAAGAACTTCGAGGTTAAAGTTCCTGGCACTTTCATTGCTCTGAACTTCACTGAAGACCATGAATGACTGACTAGAATTAAAAGATGCAAAAATTTCTACAGTTATCTCTTGACCAAAATTAAGTTTGTGACTAACTTCTCGAGATTTTGCTTATGCATTGCAAAGGGCCTTGAAAGTAATCTGAAGTTAGTGGATATCAGAAGAGTAAAGCAAAGTAACCCGCAGAAGCATTCAGACCGACAAAATCGGAGCAGGGGATTTTTTGCACGACTTTAACACTATGGCCAAATTGTAAACAAAATAAAGCACAACCAAAGGGAAAAATAATAATGAAGCTTCGAAACAGTAATAAATCAATTCGAAAAAAAAAAATTTTACTGTATACTCCAAAAATTGTAGAAGTTTGAAACTAGAGCAGTTTTGTTTTTAGCGCTAGCTCCATAAAATTTTATCTGATTCTTATGGAATTCGGACGGGCCTCACGGTGGTCTTAGAATTTTTTTTAACCACGGAGACTGGATGTGCGACCGCCTTTGTCGGTGGAATGAAAATGACCCGTATGTGCTCCTTGTCCTTATCCCCGAAATGCTCTTTTAAGAAAAGATTTAGCCTTTCTTGGGTTGTTTTATACCAGGCGTCAAGTCAGTTTCAACATGCTTCAGCCTTTTTATCATTCCAAATTCTTTGTACTAGTACCATACGTTGTCAAAGAAAGTCATGTTGAATTTCTTTAGATTTTTACAGTCATCGTTTCTGCAACGTAAAAATTGCCTTACAACTACTATTTTCCTCAAATTATTGCAAACAGTTTTGTTATGTTTCCTTGAATCTGTACAACTTAATTTTTAATTTGGGCTTCCGGTTGATTGAACTGTCCGCAACAGCTCAGGCTTCCCTCTGCAGTGAAAGTCCAAATAAGAAATTATATTTGTTTTTAGTTATACACGAAACCAAAACCACGTCCGATCCGCTCCAAAAATATTTCTAGACTCCCAAAAAAAATCCTGTGACCAGAGATAAGTGTTGGTCCAAGTGTGACTTTTAAATTTCCTTCTTCCAACACTGTTTTAATCCAGGAAAAATGAGAAAAACAGTATACACCGACCAAGAAAGTGTAGAAATTTAATTTTCGAAAAATAATGCCCAGTAAATGACCGTAAAATAACTTCCAATGGACTTGTTTCGTTTTCTACCGCACCTCCTAGTTTGGTAGATATTTCAACTCCCGCCGTTGATCGACTAAACTAGGGTCGCCGAGTGACAAAGTGCCAAAACTTCTGCCCGAAATTCTCTGTTTTTGGGAGAAGACTTCGCCCAGAAAAGCCCGGGAAGAGGAGAGCAAACGTCTTTTTCTTCGAAACGAATTTTTCCCTTCCTTGAGCAGAAAGTTGAAATATCTACCAAACTAGTAGGAGGTGCGGTAGAAAACGAAACAACTCCAATGGCTACTACATGGACCAATAAAATAAAAACGCTTAAATCCTGCCTGTCTTGACAATGGCCAATGCTTCTCTAGCTTGTTAGAATTGAAAGTGAAGATTCGGCGAGAATAAGTAGGCTTGCTACTCGGGCTGTGGAGCAGTTGCAGAAGCAAAGGGATTGGGCAGGTGTGCACGCCACTTGTGTTCGGCCGCAGGAGGTCCAATATAATCCGGGTTAATTGGAAATTGGATGATGACGTCGGCTAATAAAAACCGATAATGAGGTGATCTTGTATTAGTTTAAGGTCGGCATATTTTCCAGCTTAAGACTTACGCTTTCTACTTCCAGACTCCTCACGTCTCTTCACATTAGTTGAACCGCGGCAGCAGATGCATTTGCATGCTCCAATAGTTATAAAGATGGCGACAAAGACACCAATAAGAATCCATTCCCTAAATAAAGCGCACACACATGTGAAACCTAACGTCAAACGGCACGAGAAGGGAGAGGTGGGATGGGAAGAGACGCCGACGCGCTAGTAAGGCGGAGCAACGGACTTCGCCGACGAAAGGATTTAATATTTACAGCGTCCTAGCATAAAAGAAGTCGTCTGGATTTGCATGCTTTTTGAAATTTCACGCAAGCTCCGTCTTGTCTCAAAAGTAGGTTGTTGGAACTGGTGTTTTTACAAATATGGCAGCCGAAAACCAAGACTTTTTTACTGATTTTTTCACGCTCGAAGTCGCTAACTTCAAACGAAGATAACGGGAGGACCATTGGAGATAATCCAAATTTTGAATAGCTCAACATGTTCAGGTTTTTGAGTAGATGTTAAAAATGGGCCCGATCACCCTTGAACACCTATTTTTAAAAATATGGCATCCAGGTAAAGGAATGGAATTTAGTTTTTTCTAGAAATCCTTGTGCAAAGGGTTTCGCAGCAAGGGTCACGAAAATTGGACGGGGCGTACGAGTCAACGCTTTAAGATATTTCAAAAAGTGAACAGCCTTATAATGTGGCTTTTTGAGCAGTTTTTAAAAACGGGCTCATTGATACCTGAGCTTCTACTTTTTGAACTGCGGGAGCCCAATACTTAAAATGCACTCTTTGAAAAATCCCGAAAATTTTGGTTTCGTTCATTGCCTGCCATATATTAAAAACTAAGAGTTATATGATGATTGAACACATTTTTGGCATCTACATAAAAAACTGAGTATTTTAGGCTGTTCAAACGTTAAATTATCTCGAACCGTCGTCCCAAAACAATCTTCGCCTAAAGGTTGTGCGTCAATTTCCTGGACGCGCTTTAACTTTCGCTAAAACTGCTAATAAAATTAGACTCCTCCTCGGAATACCTTCTTCGGGAAGCAAAGAGTTTCCTTGGGAAACGGAAGCTAAGAAATGGTGCTTCCTTCGTAATGACTGGGGATTAGGTTGCTCAAGTCGTATGAAACAAAGTTCTCTACTTACAGTTGCGTAGGCTTAGGCTTCGATGGGCGTTCAAGCTTAAAATCAGGTAGCGGCTTAAATGTTCTTGGCGGTTTAAGTGGCGGTAGAGTAAAAGGTGGTCTCGGCTTAAGAGTTGGCGGCTTGGGCCTAGGTAGGTCTGGCCAGTCTGGTGGTGGCCATGGCTTCTTCGGTTTGGTTACAGCCCAGTTGGGGTTTTCCGTGACCATAAGTGGTACACAGTTTACGACTCCTGCTATAATTACCGTATTTCCCGTCCTATAAGACGCGTCTTATACGCTGATTTTTCCTTCCTATTCGGAGCATGCGGCTTATACGCGAGTGTCGGCTTATACGATGGTTCAAAAAATTGATTTTAGCAAAGCAAGTTTTATAAAAAAAACTAGTTAATCACCCCGTGCAAGCACGGGCTAGTTCATGGTATAAGGCGATGAACTTTACACATGACCCAACTTGGGTTCTGGGCCAAAAACAGGGAAGACAGGGTCGCAGGGGGTTGAACCTTAGCAGGGTTGTAGCAGACATACTGGGCTATCATTACCATACGTTTCATTAATACGCTATTGTTATCGCCAAACATCCGCCTGGCGATGCTGAATTTCAGAATATCACGCATGACCGAATTTTGAGGTGGGCTGAAAACACAGAAGGCAGGGTCGCATGGGGTTGAAACAGTATTGTAGCAGACATACTGAGCTATCATAAGCCTAAGTTTGGTCAATACGCTATTTCTGGTTCCCGGTTTACAGGACATTCAGTTTACCTGCGGCAGGGAATATTGGGATTCGGCGCACTGAAATTTTAAGTAGGTCTGACATGTCGGACGGCCGGACGGCGCGAGGCTTCATGAATGATTGACTGAACCGGACACTGGTCTTTATAATAGTTTAATTTCACCTTCTCTTGGGTTTCGTAGCATTTCCTACGCTGCTTCCCTGTCGGTGCCATTTTCTTTTCAAAATTTCTAATTA
>JABASM010002913.1:0-10045 GCA_019776545.1 Brachystomella parvula | reverse complement strand
TCAAACAATTAAGTTTTTAAGTTCCAAACCCAAACGTACGACATTAAGCTACTCACTAGACCACGTTAAGGATAACGACCTGCATCAGCGCAGGGCCCTTAATCGACACAATAAAATAAAAAATAAATAAAATAAGCCAGTGAATTTTCAGTTTCTTCCTGGCTGTGCTCCTGAATATCAATCAATTCCAAATCTTTCTCTTCCTCATCTCTCGGGCAATGCTTTAAGAAGCTTTTCTTGAATGTATCCCACGTAATATTTGCATCTGAGACCTCTGAGTTGTAAATGGAGAACCATTGTTCTGCGGAAGGTCCTTCTACTGCTGAAACGAAGTGCGCTTTTTTCTCTGGGTCCTGGTACTGAAGTCCGTCAGCCCAAGTTTCATATTTCGCTATGAAATTTCGCAGCGCTTTCTCCGTAATTTTCTTTTTAAAAATAGGTTTCTTTTCTGCTTTTTACCAAAATAGTTGGGGCTGCTATTGCTGCCATGATGATTTTTGCTGGAGAGGGTGGTAGAGGTGGTGGAGGAGGTGGTGGTACTTGAGGTCTAGAGCGGAGGTTTATTTGATCTTGTGAAGCTTCCTGTGCCTGAGTCTTAGTACGAGATCTCACCACAGTAGGTGTTAAAACTCTCTCAGGTGGATTAAGTGGGCTCAAATTACTGGGGATTTTTTGTGGTGATACCTGAAATCTGTTTTCTGGATGACTTGGATCTTGGCATGGTAAGAATTGGAAATTCTCTAGGTCTTGTAGCTGCCTCTCGTAATCCTCTTCGCCCTCGCAGTCAAAATTTTCTTCGTTTCCTTCCTCTTCCTCGTAGTAATATTCTGATTCGTCAATTTCCGTTTCTGGGAGCGGTTCTCGCGATTTTTCTTCAACGCTCACGCTGAAATCGTTGCTTGAAGACGCTAGGCTGCTACTTCCTAAAATTTTTCTTTGTTCTCCTAGCCGATATATCTTGAATTGGAGGTGCTGGCAGCTTTTGCAATCTTGAGGATGTTCTGCTTCCTGTTACTGGGATTTTTTTCGGTTTTATAGATTTGCTCATTTAGCTTGGCTGTGAGGTGCGTAGTAACCGACTCGCATCTCCACCATTATCAGATGCTAAACTGCGATCTTTATTTACGTAAGTAAATGGAGATTGGAGCACAAGCTCCACTAACTAAAACAGGAAATGGCTGAGCTAAAGGGAAAACGAAGTGAGAGAGAAGTGTCGATGCTCGCATATTTATATGCGAGCATTGAAGGCTACGTCCTCGAACTCAAGGGCTTCCGCTTCCGCTGCTGAGTCAGCGATGAGCTGATCGATGCTCGCATATTTATATGCGAGCATTGAAGGCTACGTCCTCGAACTCAAGGGCTTCCGCTTCCGCTGCTGAGTCAGCAATGAGCTGAAGCCATCACTGACAACTGTCCCGATCTCAACTTACGTGTTAGATGGCGAGTATATTGAGCCCGTTTAACTGTCAAAAAACTAATAGAGAGGGTTGAGAGTTATCCCAAAAACTCTATTAAGGATGACAGCAATGCCACCTGTTATGTTGTAAATGCAAAATCAGAAGACGATGAATACACCACGGTAGAAGGGGAACAAATGCACGTACCGTTTCGAAAGAGAAAGGTAGGCCCCAAAATTCTAATTGATTTAGTATTCGACGATGTTACTCATAAGACAAAAGTAGATAAGTGAGCCAATATTTCCACTGTAATTCCAAAATTTTTGGACGCAATCAAGACAAGTGTCCATAAAGTTTACTCAATTCCTCCATTTGCAGTTTCGACTGCGATGGCAAAAATGAGTCTGACGCGATATGCAGAAATAAAATTTATACACTCAGGAATTCGGACAATATGGGGTTTCTTTGTTATGCCATCTCTGCCAGAGCCCATGATAGCTTGGCACGGATTGGACAACAAGAGAAACCAAACCCTTGGCGGGTAACCGGAAAAAGGTGGTAGATGGGTGTCGCAGTGGTAGCTGACAATGGCAGAATGCTGAGACCCACGAAGGAGAAGAAGTAATGGAGAGGAAGAAGACGGAGAAGTCAAGAGCCCAAGTCAAGAGAAAGAGTTGATCCTCGCTCCAAGTGCCAAGTGTCCCGGGTTTGGAATCTGCAAGAAGTTATATCGTTCTTGCTGATTCCTGCCTTTCGCATTTCCACACGCATCTCCTCATAACAGAAAACGCGTGAGGATAATAACCTCACGCTGTAAGTTTTGAATGGAATTTCAACTTCTGAGTCAGCGAAAAAATCCCTCTCCATCATGGAAGGAGCGCCTGTTGTAGAGAAAGTAATTTGGTGCTGGGAGAATAAGGGTTCAGCTGGGCTGGCGTGTGTCAGTTTATGCTGTACCATGTACAGACATTCTGACTGGTCTAAAAAGAGTGGGTTAATAGTGACATTATAATAGGTGACCGGCGTATTTGCTGACGCATGTTTTCTCCACAAGGAATTTATCACCCAACATTCGTAAGCCGTATAGTCGATTGCCGGTTTGACGTTACTCCAAAGTGTAACGCCCACTATTTTTGGTTGATTGAGAAAGACTGGATACCCTTTGTTAAGGGCGTACAACGCCCCAGAAGACCAAGTAGGGTGGGTTACATTAATAACTTCAGCTTTACCGTAAATTTTGGTATCTGAATATTTTGCATGGGATAGAACAGGGATAATTTCCTGGGTTTCCTGGAGAATTAGGTTCCCTGTAGCCAGTTGGACGTACTCACGAATATATAGGGATGCAACTGATACTACCCAGGTAAATCATAACGTGCAGGGTGACTGTTATGGCTGTGGGGGTGATACTCAGGGATAATGAATAAAGTGCTGCCTTTATAAAGTGCGTTTTGGAAATCTATGAATTAACTAGCGCAGTTGGCTATTTCCCGCACTGTGATTGGCTGATTAGAACCCAGTTGGATTCTGTCCAGAATCGCACGGAAATCCAGTGTCAGCGAATCTGACTTTAAAGTGAATTCTTCCGAAAACGGAGAAAGTTTGACGGATGAGAGAGGATTTTCACACTTGTGTGAAAAGTTGGGTGCGTAGATCGTCAGAAATAATGAGGGGCAGGTTATAGAGTGAGAGGACAGATAGCAACGTTCACTATGATGAGTCCGGAACTCACACGACGTATGATTTTGAAGGATTGATGTAGGGGTACTGTGAAGTAGTATGCCGAAATCGGTTGGACAAAAGTAACCGTCGTTACGAAAATATAAGGTAGTCAAAATTATTTCGGACCGCGGAAAAATAGGTTCATGAAAATCCTCCCAATCCGTAAAGATTGTTGAAGGGGTGAGTGAGTGCAACAAACTTTGTCGCCACACAGGCGAGCTAGCGTCAACTTGCCGCACAGTAGTGCCAGAGGGACTGATCCCTCGTGTCATTAACTGATAACACTCAGCAAAAGGACAACTCTACAAGTTCGCTGTGTACCAAATATCGGAGTAGCGGATTAGCTCGTGTATCTTTTGGGGGTGTGAGCCTGGTTTTAACGTACCTTCTTCGGGATGCAAAACAATGGTAACCTTGGTAAGGAGATTCAGAGAGAAATCTGGCATGAATTCGGACCGGTACTGTATACAAAGGTTCGAATTTTTCGACACAGCCAAAATATTTACGGCGTAAGTACCCCTAAACTCCAGACGTAAGGGGGAATCAGCGGTTGGACTGTTGGTTGGACCGTTGAATGCTCAATGTTCAGCGGGAGAGTTGTAGTAACGTTGGGAGAAAAAGGGTCACGCGGGGTCAACAGTGTAGGGATTGGAATGAAGCGGGGGGTTGTAGACGCTGAAAAAATGTTTGACCAGTTGGGATCGTTAAGGAGCTTGTAGTTTTCTTCAAGCACTAATGTTGGTAACGGAGGAAGGGTGGTTAAGTCAACCGTAAAATTCTCTACGATCTGCGGAAAAGAGCTGGGAGTAGTAGAAGGGTGGACCTCATATACTTCAGGATGCTCGCTTAAGTGGGGGACCAGGAGGGAAATTTTTTGCCGGAAAAGAGGTAGGGCTGGTAAATTCAGGTCGACCTTTGTGTGGGAAGAATATACCGAGTGCGTTAACTACCATGCAACGGCACGAGTGAGGAACTTGAGAAAAAATGTGGCGGGCAGCAGAAATTGCGCGGCGGGATTTCGCTTTCCATGGTATTCACTTATTTTCATCCCTCTTCCTTTTGTCACATTCCACACATGCCAATCTTAAAACTAAGGCGTGAGGTCAAGAGACAGCATTTTAAGTGACCGCTATTTAAGGGGCAATCAGTAGTTTTAGTTACCTCAATAGGTTATTTTCATCCAATCACACTTAAGTCCCGCTAAACAAATAATTTTATACGAATATGGCTATCTACGAGTTCACGTCTTACCGTGGTATTTTCAACCAGGTGACTTGGGCCTGAAGTATACCCCTGATGAGCGATTGGCAATCTTCAAATTAAGGTATATGTACCATACAGAATCGTTAGAGGAAGTCATGCATCGCTACAACGTCTACCCAGCTGGCCAAAATCATCCGATTTTAAACAAGAGTGACGTGAAGCGTGTTGTGGAGAAGTTTGAGCAGACCAAGTCCCTCATTGATCCTCCTCGACGTCGTTCTAAGCCAGCTACCAATGAGAATAACCAAGCTTCCGTTTTGGCCGCATTTGAATGCAATCCGCATGCCACATCACGACAAGTTTGCCAAAGAGTCGGCCATCTCCCCAACTTCTGTGCTACGCATCCTTAAGGAGAACAAATATCATCCTTACAAAATCCAATGCCACCAGGAGCTTGAGAATGGAGACCCGGCGAACCGTGTGGAATTTTGTGAGACAATGAGGGACCGGATGAACGCCGATCCTAACTATTCGTTCAAGATTGTCTTTAGTGATGAAGCCACTGTTTTTCTTAACGACGAGTTTAACCGGCAAAATTATTGTTTGGAAAATCTTCATTTTCCATAGTGAATAAGTCGGGTCAATAATTAACGCCCTTAGGTTATTATTCCTGATTTCTACCCCCTAATATTACTTAGTAATTGGCCTTATATTAGGGTGATCTTATGATTTAAAAGGGACGAAATTAGTGTTTTCTGATAGACAATAACCTTCTTTAAGCAATTAGGTACCTTAAGTACGAGGCTTTAGGCAGGGTCACGCTGGAAAGGCCATAGTCTCTTAGTACCCTTTTTCTCATACTCAGGATAAGCGAACTTCACCCCCCGCGGCCGGCCTACTCTTCTCCACCTAGCCCTTTCCTCAACTTCCGCGGGGTGTTGCGTCTTCCTATACATCATCATCTACGTCCTCTCCCACGAGGCAAACTCCCTTTTCCTCTAGTTTTAGCTACTCTAGTAGTTAAGTCAAGTATAGATAGTCGAACAGTACAGACCTGTTTATTCTTGCTTCCTCGAATAAACCCTACAAAAATTGGAGTCAGGTCTTCAGTCTTTTGTCATCGTTTATTTGCAGTAATTTCCAAACATTTCTCCAATTTCGGAACATCGCTTGATTTCCGAACATTTTTCCAATTTTCGGAACATCGCTTGATTTCCGAACATTTTTCCAATTTGTAGTAAGTTCTGTTCGTTGACTCCTGTCAATTGCAACCAGGGCTCTCGTCAGTCTGTCAGTTTGCCTAATTGTTAACCCCCTGATCGACAAGTTAGTCTAACTCGACTTACCCTCCCCTTATTCATTGTTAACTCAGTGACACCTTCTCGTGACCGTTCGTCGTCACTCGTCCACTGCGACACTGCTCTGGGTCATCGCCACTCGTCAGTTCCTTTGGCCATCGTCCTCCTCGGACACCCGTCTCCACGACACCACTACCTTCTTCTCAGCCAGTCAGTCACCAGTTCGGGTCAATCATCTGGTCATCATGTCTTGTCGACTTCTATTAGAATTCGAGGTGAGAGTCAATATGGTCAAATCAGTCTACACGGGATATAGTGACAAGACGCCACGGCTCCACGTCGAATATACCATTGGGACAATGGGCAATCTCCTCGATGATCTGACTGAGCTGTACGCGAATCTTGTTAACCATTCCACGGACAATTCAGAGCTCAAGTCACAGTACGAGCGAATCCTCTTTCCAATATTTAAAACAGATGGACATCTCAAGAGGTTGGTGAAGAGATCTAACCCGACCATCAGCTGTCGCAAGGCTGCGGTCGATCGCTTTTTTCGGAATAGTATCACTCCTGTCATGCTGCGTAACGTACGGAAAGCTTTTTATGATCGTGTGCATCATTGTTTGGCTGTCCAGGGTGAACATTTCGAGCGTTTGATTTAAAAATGATTTTTTTTATGAAGCAGAATGATGAGAATCGTTTTTTACGAAAGTAAAATATTTCGGCGCAGAACTCTGCTTTCTCTGACTTTCTCCGTTGCATGGTAGTTAACGCACTCGGTACTAAAAAGGCTAGTAATAATTATTACATGCATGGCATGAGGAAACAAAATGTTATGTTACCTGGTGGAGGTATTTAAGTAAAGCGTTAATTTTTCAAAAGGTAGAGTGAAGATATGGTAAAGGCGGAGTTGACAATGTTTTTAGGTAGACTGTAAGAAACAAGAAAGTATGGTTTAGCGTTTTATTTTTATTTTAAATTTTAATCTTCCAAGGTATCATCAGGGTTTAAAGCCAAGATTTCATCTTCATGCAACGACAGGTGCAGGGGTGGAAGCGGCAACACCAAAGTAGAAGCGTTTTGATTTTGGCCTGTAGATACAGATGCCCCGGACCGAGGATGCCACTCTAGTGCTGTCATCAAGCCGGACTGTTTCCAAGGATGGGGAGCGAACCGTTTTTTTGGAGGCGGACTGCTTGGGTGGTACCGGGCTGGATGTTCTGTAGCTAGCATCAATGTTGCTGGCGCTGCTGCTAGAACTACCCATTAGTACCCATTAGTTTTTCGCTAAGTGGGTACATAAGAGTACCGTCTGGGGCTCTGTTAGCTCTGATCATCTCGTGGCACTCGTCCCTTGTTACCAGGTGAGAACCTGAGTAACTCTCGGACGAATAAGAGCCCCAGAAAAAATACGACTTTCGTTGAAATCGTGTTATGGCATAACAATGGTAGGCCTGCACTGTTTGGGCGCTTACATCCGGGCTCCAGAAGGAAATTGGAACGATTTTTTGATTCTCCAGCTATAATATTCATGATGTCACAATTTAGGTCGGGTGGGAGGCGGTACAACGTACCGCTTTCATGGATTTGGCAGAAATGTAACAAGGGAGTTTTGGGTTCGAGTGCATTGTGGTACAAATCAAGCGTGCGTTGGTTTGGAATTTCATTAGCTGAGGAGGACTGAGAAATGAAGTTGGAGGACGGGAGAAAAGTAGCTTGTGTTACATAAGCTATGGAGAGAAAAATGACGAAATTTAAGTTGGTTGGTAACTCTATCTCAACAGGCGTCAAGATTGAGAGAGTCCAAATCAAGAACGTAATCTTGTAATTTAGTCGGTTGGCGTCTGATCCGAACAGGACGGACTGGGGTTAGATCAAGCGATGCGGGAGCTGATTCAATACCTGAAACAAAAGAAGATCTACTACTATTTGCGTGCGCGTTGTGTTGGGAGATCGGCAAGCTAGTGTTAGTGAGAGAGGTAGAAGGCGGTGTTTTAGAATTAAACGCTGTTGCGGCTCCACCCCCAAGAGCAAACAGAGAGCGTGCTCCACTGCTAGTTAAATTTCTTCGTGGGGGTGGCGTTAGAGGGGCAGTTATAGGGGGACGTTGCTCGTACTGAGAAGAGGGTGAAGAAAATAAAGGTTCGCGTTGAGCGGCGTTACCAGGAATACTATTATTGGGAGGGATACCGGAGGTAGATTCAGCCAAAATGGACGAACAGGGTAATAAGGGAGGCGTAACCAGCTCAACCTCGTCATCACTTTCATTAGCCAGGGTATTTACAAGTATAGCGGAAATAGATGTAGCAATTTTGCGAAGCTGTAATAGCGCAGCATCTTTACTTTGAGAATATGGTAGCAGCAGTGACATTAAATTGGAAAGCGAAGGATAAAGATAGCGGAGAATATGCCATTGCATGATGGCCATGATTAAAAAAGCGAGCCACGCCTCACCTATTATAATAAATTCGCGCTTTTTGATATGAGATAAAATATATGATATGTGGTCGATGTTGACTGGGTCAACAATAAAGAAGATATTTAAAGAAGACTTCACACAAGCGTTGTGATAAAAGTCAGTTACAGAAGGTTTTGGAAATGCCTGCATTAAAGTCTCATCTGTTGACTATGAGTCTACAAAAACTATATGGTTAGCTTGTGCTAACTTAATCAAATATTCTAAAGTGGGATTGTGAGGGCATTGTCGGATTGAAAATCCGTAAGACGTCAAGTCATGGTTTGGGGAACCTTGGAGTGGATTTTTAAGATCCGATTTCTTCAAACATGTTATCAGCGCTGCCAATTCATCCACCTCTGTCATTAGAGAATCCCTTGAACAGAAGGAAGTGTCAGGGTCATCCGCTGGGATTGCGAATTGGGAGACTAATCTCATTCTGTGCACGTGGGATATTTGAGGCTTTAGGATCATATCCTTGATCCTATAGTTAAGGGGGGTCAACTTTTCGAGGACTTGATATCGGTTTTTAAAACAGAGAGCCCATTTTCTAGAAAGACCCGGCTCGGGTTTATTTTTAAAACTAAGGGTGACAATGTCACCGGTTTGGTATTCGATGGGGACTCTGGTGGCATTAACTCTGTCTTGGGTTTTGAGTTGTGCCTTTAAGATTTTAGATTGAATAGAAGCCCATAAATCCTCCATGCGTTTACCTTCACGGACCCAGGAAGGGGGCATCTTTTCTTGTGACCATTGTTCAGGTTTTGTCATTTCCCTGCCATATACGGCAAAATAGGGACTATAACCTGTGGTGTCATGCTTTGAGGAATTTATTGCCATTTGTACTAATGGCAAATATGTTTCCCATGATTCCGTGTCGTCCTGAACAAATCTTGATAAAATAGCATGAACTACATACTACAACTAGTTCATGCGCTCCACCATTCCGTTGCCTTTGTGGTTGTAGAAGAAAATTCTTCTAGGCGTAGCTTGAAAAAATTTTACAAAATTTTCGTACAAGCTGGAGATAAAGCATGGGCCGTTATCAAAGAATATTTTTTGTGGAGCTCCATAGCGCCAAAAAAGTTGCCGTAGCCAAATCGCTATGTCCTCAGTCGCGGCGACTTGAAGGGGAGCTATTTCTATGTATTTAGGTAACATACAGACTGCTACTGCAATATAGCAACTGTGAGCAGCTGACTCAGGAATTTTGCCAATCAAGTCCACTGCAATTAATTGGAAGGGATACTTGGGAATCGGAAGCCTTCCTTGCAGTAAAGCAATTTTCCCATAATTTCGGCGGAACTCAATGCAAGCGGGACAAGCTTGAATAAATGAGTAAACATCGGATTTGATGGCAGGCCAGGAAACAGTGTGAAGGAGACGGGCTAGTGTTCGGCTGAACCCTATGTGCCCGCTTCCGGGTATGCAGTGAGCGTGAGTTAGAGATTCTTCTCTAAGAAGTTTGGGAAGAAATATTCGACGATGATTTTCACGAACTTCATACAAAACATTGTTTTTGACTTCAAGGCGTTTAGTATTGTTTGTGGAGTTCAGTTCTGTCTGCTGAGAAAGCAAGACGTCCTTTTTCTACTCTCCTCCTCCTGCTGAATCTCAGAATCTCCACTCATTCTTGTATCTTCAACAATAAGAATCAAACAAATCATCATCGATCAATTGACAGAAGTACTGGAATTCTAATAGTCTGATCTAAGCAAAAAACTAGGAAATCCTAGTAAGCTAATTGAGCATATGATACTGGTGCTCTAAACTTGGGAACCCAAGTAAGCAATCTGAGTCATTGAACTGAACGTACCTCGCCTCAAGGAAAACTTGACAGAGCACTGAAACTCTAAATAGTATGACCTTAGCTTAAGACTAGGGAATCCTAGTAAGCGATTTGAAGTTGGGAATCCAAGCCACAGAACTGAACATATGGTACTGGTGCTTTAGACTGGGAATCCAAAATT
>JABASM010002912.1:0-10045 GCA_019776545.1 Brachystomella parvula | reverse complement strand
AACGACTCAGAATGGCCTAAAACGTGTTTTGGGCCTAAAATCTGAAAATCGATTTTTTTCCGGGTACTTAGAAAAAAAAAAGTGGGACCAAGGTAGTTACTACGACCGAAAGGTCACCTGTCAAGGTTTCTTGATTTACAGCAGTGGAGCAAAATTAAGAACTTACACTCTTACAATTGCATCTTGAATCGCAGCTGTAAGAGCATGCCCAAGATGAAGCTTGCCTGTGACATTTGGAGGAGGAAACACCATACGAAAGTAATCCTGATTTTGTTCCAGGTCAGCCAATGCAGATCTCTTTCTTCCCATCCATTTCTTGAGGATTTTGCCCTCGAAATCGAGAGGGTTATAGGCTTTCTGGATACTCGCCAATCGGGAACTGCTCGATGAGGAATACCCTCTTGCATTGAGCCATAGCAAGCGCTGCATCTCGGCTAATGAACTGATGCAGGGATTGAGCAACAACTATTTGCAAATGAGCAGTAAAAGAATTAAAATGAAAACAAAACAAAGAGAGCAAAAATTCTTAGCACGAGGAAATGAAAACCGGCTGACTGGATTTGAGTTCCGCGGTGTTTACATCTGGATCAAACGAGATGAGCTCCACACACCTGAGGTGGCCCAAACTTTGGAGGTCAAAACTATTTGACACAAGGCAGTTTAAGATGCAGGGCTTTTTTGTTCCGCATAAATATTTGGGTCAAGAGGACATAGGGTTCTTTGTCCAAAGGTGCCTTTGAACAAAAAACCCTATGGCCTCTTGACCTAAATTGTTAGGCACTTAGGCCGAACTAAAAAAGACATGCACCTAAAACAGCCTCAATCTCAGGAAAAGATCATTTTGTTGGACGTTTCTGAGGCTAAAGCATTCCGTTTGTTTCAGCTGTTAAGATTGACCTTTACTCTAAAATTCCTATCCAGAAAAAGGCCAACTTCTCTTAGCACACAGCTACTACTCGGAAAAATCTAGCCTAACTTGAAAATAAATGGAACTCTAAGGGAAAATAGTACACACTCGTACTTCTTTGCTTGGGTAGTTTTAATTGTAGGTTTTAGCACGGAGCTCTACGCACACCGCAAAGAGACGGAGCACTAAGCAACCGAAAGCTTTACAAGAGAAATGTAAAGAAAACCAAGAGACTGAACTAGAATTGTGGCCGAACTTCACACGAAGTGCGGGCCTCTTCTGAGTAAGCATGACAGAACACTACATGGAGGAATAATAAGCTTAATATTCTCAACTACCTGACATACAGGAGAGTTAAATGAACTCTGCTTAAACTAATCTGAATAATTAGAGTGATGTGTTAGGACGACTGACGAGGAATTTCCCAATCCTAACACAGCGTTGAACGTTTGGAAAAATTAAAACAAATTATTAAAGAGGGGACTAAGAAACCGCAGAAAAATTTATAGCTTGCGCTAGCGAGATTCCAGCTGAGCTCCGAGATTTTCGGAAATCGCTATTGCAACGCGGCGCCTTTCTCTTGAGGAAAGCGCTAGTTGCGCTACCGGTTGTGCCCATTTTCACGATTAATTTGTTTTGGGATTTTGACAAAATTTCAATAGCATGAAAAATTCTAAACGTTAAAATTTTCGAGAACCCCTCCGGCGAGAATCATTCGATAACTCAAAAAGCACTCGGATTGGATAAAATCGAAGTACTTCGAACCAAATTTCAACAAATCAGAGGAAAATTCTGTTTGCGAAACAATTCATCTGTGCTGTTTTGTTTCTTTTCTAATATATTCCAGAAATTCCAGTGTAAAATGGAGTCAAGTCTCGCTTGTTTGTAGGGTTTGCCCAAACCTGGATAAAAGCAAGGAGCTTCTTGAGAAAACGGAAAACAAGCCGGGTAAGAGTTTTAGATTTTCGATTTCGTTGCCGATTACACTTCCACTTTGTTTTGTTTTACTTTTTGTTTTATAATTTTTGATGATTTGATTAATCAGGTGTCAATTTGTGACATTTGTAGCCTATCTACTGTGATTTGGAAAACTGTAGGACCGACCAGACCACGATTGCATATCTCCAGTCCATTAGAAGCTCGGGCTCTTCTCCTCGCTGCAAGATGGGTTTACTTACGAATCCGAATTCCGATGACAGTAGCAAATTACTGAAGTTACTTCAGGCTCATAATGGAAAAATCAGCATACTAAGTTACTTCGTTTCTTTGATTTGGCTCTTAGTACTCGCAAATTCTAATTACAATTTGAGTAAGTATTTTCTTTATCACTTGAAGTACCATTTTAACCGATTGGTGTGTTTTATGTGTAGAGACTTACTTCTCGGAGAATGCTCTCCTTCCTGGACTTGTTGTGGAGCACTTCGACGAAGGAAGCAGGGTTAACTTCTTTGTCTCGGAACTACTGGAAAAAGAAAATTCTGAGACTGGTTTAAACCCCAGCGACATTAGATCCATGTTTCATAAAATCGGCCTCTCTGAAACAGAACTCCAGAACTTCACTGTTCTTCGTCCCATGTTGAGTCATAGGAAGGATAAAAATGCTCCAACGTCTGGTGTAAACGTTTTTGCGGTATTGAGAGCGAAACGAGCGGCTGGAACTGAATCGCTCATATTCAATTCCCCTTACTTCTCTAAAAATAGTTTGGGTCGAAGAAATATCTATGGAATTGCAATGATGCTGGCTCTTGCCGAATATTTTCAGCGTAAGTTTATAAAATTCATTAAAATTCATGCTCACCATGACTAGTAACGATTTTATAATATTCCAGGACAAGTTTATTGGGCGAAGGATATCGTGTTCCTGGTAGCTGAAGGGCATATCGGTTCGCTCGCTTGGGTTAAAGGGCATCAGGAGATACGAGACCATAATGACAACTTGATAGTTGAGAATGTTAGAACTAAAGTCGGGAATATCCAGGTAAGCATGTATACGAAATGCTTTTGAGTTGTCTCTTATTTACGCTTGCCTTCATTAGGCTGCAATCAATTTTATTCTTGATGGAAGCAAAATCTGTTCGATGGAAACGAAGTTCCACGGTGTAAATGGACAGCTTCCTAATTTGGATTTAGTTAATTTGCTCAACAAGTTTGTCTACAACTTAAAAGGATATGTAAGAAAAAATTTGAGATTTCAAGGTCTATGTATTGATGTCATAAAGTTCCGTCATTAACCAGGAAAGAGAAGCAACTTGGGAGGAGGATGCTTGGAAATTGTATTCATACATGCTAACACAGGCAACTGGAACTCCGACAGGAAGCCACGGATTCTTCCTCAAGTATGGAATTGAATCAGTATCACTGTATGGAAAATCTGGGAACTGCCGTCGTCCAACTCATTACAGCGATGTTGGGAGGGTCCTTGAAGCAACTTTTCGAAGCCTTAATAATTTATTGGAACGTTTCCATCAGTCATTCTTTTTCTACCTCAAGACCTCAACCAGGCGCTTTGTTTCGATTGGCAAGCATCAAAAATAAGCCTAAAGTTTTTCATGTCATTAACTTCTTGTTTTTTTTTCTCAGGACTGTATTTTCCGCCTTTGTCTCTTGTGCTGTTGGCGATTCCTCTCAAAGCATCAGCAATCTGGCTCACAGAAACAAATCTGGAAACCACGCTTGGGCTCTTTTACCTCGGCATCGTACACTTCATGTCAATTTCCTTCCGCTGGATCCTGACCCATCTGGACCTGGTGTTACCCCCAAGTTTTGAATTGACGGCGGCTAATTTCACTTATCTTGTCCTTGGCATGTGTCTCATTCAGCTCGTCCTTACCCAATTTCTACTCCGACGCCGGACACGCGATGTACTCAACGCGGTTTACTGCTTCGCCCTACTGGAACTAGGGGTATCACTCTACACTCTCGGGCTCTTCAATCCGTCACTTGTCTTCTTAATTGGGATTGCATCCGTTCCATTTGTGACGCTAGTATTCTTTTTTCAACCTGCACAGAGATCTTTCGTATATTTGAGCGTTCTCGCCATCCTAGTAGCGGGGGTAAGCTACGTGATGGCGAGTCATATGGACTCCCTTGTCATTCCTAGTGTTAACAAGTATTTCTACGAAAGTGAGCTTTACGGTAATTTCCTTTTTGATTTTTCTTTCGTACTTTTCTTTCCTATTCTATTCTGTATCCTTACTGTTATTTGAGTCACTCAAAACTTCTAATCCTTGATTCTTCATAAATTCCTGTATTTATAAATTAGAACTTTGGTTTGTAAATATTTATTTGGTTATAAAAAAGGATTAATTTCATTCTTCTTCCCCAGAGGATTCCTCAGAAGCATCACTTGGGTTCGAGTTCTCTTCGTCTTGGTCCTGTGATTCATGGTCCTCTGATTCATCGAAGTTCTCGGTTTCTTCTTCCATAGCATCTGGGACGATGCTAGACTTGGACGGGGCTTGGGACGGGGCTTTAGATTTTGCTTTAGCCTTAGGTTTTTTGGATCGAACTTTTTTAACTTTTCCAGTGTCTTCTGCTGTTTTACCATACTCATCTTCAGGGCATGGACAGGGCGGTCGTGGAAGTGGCCATATAGTCTGAGTTAGTGAATCTGTTAGCATTTGTTGCCCCTTACTCTCACCCCGCTTGGCTTCTCGCTCCTTTTGTTTCTTCTTTTCTGCATCTTTTGCTTGCTTATTAAGCTTTTTTTGATATTCTATGTACATTTTGCAAGGTGCCTTCATATCCCAGTAGGACGGAGCGAACATGTGACATGCACAATGGACGTCCATAGATCTTGGGACTTCACTTTCCTTTCCATAGTACTTGTAGTTTGGATGGCTGTTGAAAAATCGAAAGAAAATTGGGAAGCATAAGCTGTAGCGTTAATTTTTTTTTCATTGGCTTTGAATTTCTGTCTTACGGAATGCAACAGTTTGGTATTTTCCATTGACCTTGGCAGTTTTGGGCCCGCCGCTTATTTTCCTTTAAGAACTGCCGTCGGAGTGCGTTCCGACATTTTGCTCGCATGGAGATACAGAGAATGCAGGAACAGTCCCGGAAATGATCGCCAGGACGAAGCTTTCTTCGACAAAAGGAACAAGGACAAAAAATCCGTGGTGGAACGCAGCGGGAGGGAAGGAAATTGAAGTACACTTCATTGCAGGCATTGGGATGACTGATTTCCAGGTCGTATCCTAAGAACTTAGGGAATTAGATTCCATAAGGTTTAGGAACTGGATCGGCTTGCCTCACCACAGTTCCGTGCTTCACTGAAATCAGGGTGGGGCTGCCTGTGGCATTCCGATTCCTGAAACATCTCCCACCTGCAACCACAGTCACGACAGACGAGCTCAGGTTTTACGTGAGGTTGACCTGGCCAGTGCCTCGGAAAAGTATTTGTACAACCACTTGTGTTGACGCAGCCATTATCAAATGTGAGGTACGGATCGATGTCACCTATTTTAAATTCAAACAATTTTTTTTTCAGGGACTGCTCTAACTGGACGTTTATTTTGTGCATACAATTGGGCGGTTGAAGCCCAGATCCAGGCCTTTTTTCACCATCTGGATTACAGTCTGAAGGTTTTCCAGGGTCCTCTCCAGGTTTTGCTTTAGCAGATTTTGGCCGAGGTTCGGCACAAATCTGTTTAGCTGAAGTAGCCGAAGCGCATGATTTTGCAAACGCTACCTTTGAGGTTGCGGATGATTGTGCTGATGGCGGTGTCGCCTTACTGTCCGGAGGAGTAACTGGTGGACTCGGATCAGGCATTAATTATGGCATAAATTCTGACTTTTAATTTTGATAATAATTTTGAATAAGTTTGGATTTTAAATAATTTTGGTTGAAATTAGATAGGAAATTTTTTGTAGAATTTTTCTGAAATTTTCATTGCATTTCGAGTGGTTGTTTGATGTTCCTATGGGATTCTGCCTAGAATGAACTGGTTGTGGTGCGCGATTTTTTGCCCGCTACCACACATGTCAATTCTTGGGGGAATTTTTGTACTTTCAAGGCTATCCAAACGATCTACCAAATGTCTATTCAAATTTTCCGCAAAAATTTTGGAATTTCTGGTAGCCATTTGATAGCACCAAAATACTTATTGCATGAAAGCGAGGCTTTCTCCTGAAATAGCGTGATGCGGTAAAGAAAAGTGAAAACCCGTAGAAAATTAAACAGGGTGAAAAACGGTAATGTATTTTACTCAGTGTTACTAAAGTCAGGAAGAAATCTAACTACCAAGGTCCCCTTCCCAGTCTTCTTAGGCTCATTAACCAATTGCAAAATTCTGAAACCAGCCGCTGTTATTGAATCTTCAAGTTTCATGTAGGCTTCTCCCAGGAAGTCATCGGAAGTAATCCCGTCATCATCGAGAATTTTAAAATGCAGATACTAAATAATTATTTTGAACAGAATAAGTTATAACCCAGACTGGAATTTATTTTACTTTCTACCTGATCAGTCCCATTTTGAAATGCGTTAAACGTTATAATTTCCATCCACTCAGCATCCACGACGTTCCCAACCCATGATGTACGAAAAAATTCCACTTCCGGTCCATCTGGTCCCCGTGACCACGAGCAGATAACGTAGGGGCTGCAGAAAAGATGTCAGCTTATTAGCTCTGCCTGAGAGACAATGGAGATCAATGTACTTACTCGCTCTTTCCTCCCCACGTATCCTTCTTTGCCAGGTTTCTAGCAAAAAAAAATAATTTTACGAATAATTAATTTCAGTAAAAAAAAAAATCTTTAAAGAAAGACGAACGTGGCAGATAGTTTAAAGGTGATCAGTTTTGTTTTCCTGAGGATAATTAATCCGTTTCCTGAGGTAAGCGGAACAGCGTATTCAGGCTGACCCTTCCGCAAGGAACTGACGAATCGATCTGGATCAAGTTTAGCTTCTCCAATTAGAGTCTCAGCCTTGCCAGGTAGGACAGTTTTAACTTTAAATTGCCAATTCTGTCCATTGAGAATAATGTGAGATTTATGATATTTTTGATAATTTGCTAATTTCGTTTCACCTCTTTGCTCCCTTGCTGCCACTTGTACTTGAAAACGGTCATCCAGTCAGGATTAGGATTTCCTCGTACAATTTCGGATGACTGGGCATTGAGGTCAGATCTTGCGGATTTGTAGAACATGCTCACCTTTGGATTCATTTCCACACCAGCTGTGACATTCAGTTTCCTAGGATTGAGTTAAAAAAATTTGTTTTTAATTTAATTTTATCATCTTCGGAAAATTCTAAGTAAGTTCTGGATTTTGAGTGCCTTTTTACGGGTTCCCCCCGATTATCTCCAAACCCAAAATTTCCAAATCAGAAATAAGCATTGCTTCAAAATTTCTCAAAATCTTTCGGAATTTGAAATTCAGATAAGTAAATAATCTTATCTTAGGTATAAAACCTAACAACCTTTAGATTTTTTAGATTGGAGATTTCTGGGTTTGGAGATAATCAGCGGACGCCGTTTTTAAGTGTATCGGGTTGTATTCAAAATTAGGCTAAAAAAGAATTTTTCGGTGGAATTTGTTTCAGGTATAAGAAATTTATTTTCATTTTGCTAGAATTAGCTTGATTTTTGCATGCACGCAGATTTTATTGCAGGGTCTTTTACCTTCCAGAAACGGTGAACGTCAAAACCATTTGCTCATCATAACTTTCCTCCTCCTGTTCGTCTCGGATCTTCGAAACACGGTCCACCCTGACTTCCTGTTCTTCCTTATGATGCTTGTGTCGAGCCTCTACAAAGCTATTCGTAATTCCAGAGAAAAGAAGTAGAAGGGCAATTCTTCTAGCCGTCCGCTTCCAATTGAGAGCCATTTTGGGAAAATAAACTAAAAATTCTAGAAGTTGGACGCTATATGAAGCTCCAAATCGGAAAGTGACAGAGGGATGATGTGGCACTCGTAAGAAATTAGAAATCAATGCCACAGAAGTGCTATATTGGACATTCACTTTACTATGAAATCATTTTATTACTTTGTAACAATATTTCTTTTGTTTTCAAAGGGAGAATTCTTGGAGAATCCACATGGATATTGGGATTCGGCCAATTTTCAATTTGCTCTTGGAATTTTTCGAGTTTGATAACTCCAACTTTATTTCAGAATTCTTGAGTAGGGAAATTGCTTAGAAATTATAGAATTGTAAGAAAAGGATCACGGCACCGGCGTTATCCCCAATGTGGCCTTCCCGTCGTTTCCGAATCGAGCAATTTTGGCTTGTCGCTTCTCAACAAATGGATCTACTTCTATGAGTACCTCCCCAAGGTGATCGTCATCATTGATTCCATCAGAATCCCGGATTTTGAATGTCCACCACTAGTACAAATTAAGATTTGTAACTTTTAATCAAAAGATCTGATGGAAGAATATTAGGGAAACTTTTTCTAACCTGATCAGTTCCAGGAATGAAATTTGCAAACTCAATGGTTTGATTAAAATCAACATTTTCAACGTTGTCGACTACTTCTGTTGTAAAGAATTTAATTTGATCGCCCTTTACTCCACGGCTCCAGTAGCATTTCACAAAAGGACTAGGGAAAACAAAGAGAATTTTGGTTTTCTTTCTTTTAAGAAAACACTGGAAATAAAAATATCTTACTCGCTCTTTCCTCCAAATGGGTCACTTCGTGGGACATCTCTAAAAATCAAATTAGATTCCAAATTAAAAAAAGAGAATGACAATTATTTCGTATCAAAATTACCTAGCATGGAGACGGAACCGGATCGGCGTCGTTTTCTGAATAAGAAGAAACCCACCATCGCTAAATGAAACGTTGAGCTTCTCTCCTCGTGCCACGTAGTCGTCAACATCCACAGTCACTTCCCCCAGGTGGTCATCCGGGCGAAGCGCATCTTCATCCCTCAACTTAAATGTCCATTTCTGAATCAAAAAACTGCGCTCAGGAATTTCGAATCCATAAACCAGAATCTAAAACTTTTCAGATCCGGCTAACCTGCTGGTTTCCCCTTTTCCATTCGTACCAAAATACTTTGGTAAATTCAGGATTCTCTGAGTCTTCTACAACTTCAGTCGTTCCAAATTTCTCAGGCTCAATTGCAGATTTATTCGTTGAATAGATTTTTACAAATGGATCGACAAAGTCGAGAAGGTCCTTGTTTGGTACACCCCTAAAAAAAGACCGTAAATTAATTTAAAGTAGGGTTAGACACAAAAGATGATTTTCAGGTCTGGATTTTACTTTGCAGAAAGGACAAAAGTAAGATTCTTTGTATCTTGAAGAATTCCAAAATCACCCTGTAATTTTGAAGAAGGAACTACACCTCGTCCTTGGTATTGGTACCTCTGCCCTGAAATGAGGACAGCGGCCCCGAGTAGAACGAAAATGGCTCCTCTCAGCATACTGACCAATTGGAAAATGAAAATGAATTGAATACGACAGGCTAGATTTAAGTCCTAATTTTTTTACCTCCTGCTTAAAGTCTAAATAACCACATCTAAATCTAAGAAATATTCATTAGTACCGGTTACCTCATTAACATAAAGCAGGGTGAGGTAGAGTCTGCAAAGGAAAAAATAGGCTCAAGTGCAGTATAATTTGCCAAAATGCATAACAGTGAGAAAATTGGACGCAGAATTTTCCCTGAATTTCAAGGTTAGCAACTCTCTGGAGTTGACGAACCTTGATTAGGTGTCCCAAGATTTTTATGATTAAAAAATTGTTTTTGCTTTCCCAGAAATTAATAGAGATTAAATCCCTAGGTTTAAGACAGTATAGCCTAAAAAAATAGCCCGCTTCAGTCAGCTTTTAATTTTAAGATGCTGCAGGAGTAAAGATTAATTTTTAAATGATACGCAAATTAATAAATTAATAAATAATTTTTTATTTAGCGCGGTGTATAAAATCAAATCAAAAAATCGAATAGCGGAATTGAATACGAGCTAAACGTCTACATGCTTCGTCTGCGGTTGAATCGCACCATAAAATCCTTTACCTGAAACAAGCGATTCATGCATGAGCTTTTCAATACTGTCGACTGGGTCTGACGAGGGCAAAGCCTCGAACCGGGGTTCTCCAGATCTGAGCTCATTTTCATTAGTAATCATAATTTGCTGGGCGATATTGGCAAGTGTGATATCATAATTTTTACAGAAGTGAAGGAGGAAAA
>JABASM010002911.1:0-10048 GCA_019776545.1 Brachystomella parvula | reverse complement strand
TCAAAACTGAAAGGACGAATTTAAAGTTCGAGTTTGGAGTTGGGCCAGCTGTTTAATTAGTCGTATTAAGGAGACGGTTAAAGTTTTCGGCGCCTAATTAGCAATTTCGAGTAGCCCATCACTCCAGCTAAATTTTCATATTTTAGCTTTTTTTTTAAACAATGCTGGGACGCAGTAAAGCTTAATGATCACAATTGCCCCGTGATCACACTTTGAGGCCTCGACTACTATCAATTCCATAGTAAATTCCTCTTGTTAGCATGGCTTGTGACGCTTTTGGTTGAATCTGGATGAATCTAAGCTTCGCCAAAAGAAAATCAAATATACCAAAGAGGTAAAACTTTATTAGGAATCCATGTCAAGGTTTTTAATTTAATGAGTCGAACAACCTTGAATCCATGTTGCCTTTCCTTTCGACCTAGGCATCAAGATATTTCGTTAATTGTGTAGTAATATAATATATATATATATATTATATATAATATATATTTAATATAATGAAAAAATGAGTGGACTGAAGCTGAGTTAGTATTCGTTCGTTCGTTTTAATTTTCCTGAATTAAGAGGTAATTTAATTTCTGCTTCGGTCCTTTCATTTTTTCACTATATCAGTTAAAGCTCAACAAAATTACCTTTTTTTCAATCTACTTAATACTACCGTATTTCCTGTAACTGTGCCTAGTCTCAAATAATGCCCCGGTCTCGAAAAATACGCCAGACTTGAACATTGCCCGTTTAAACGCGCATGATGCAGGCGGCGACAGATTTTTAATAGGATTTAGAAAACAAGGGGAAGTATTATAATACCCGGGTTTAGCAATAGACACTCCGCCAGTTCTCTGGGAGGGTGAAGCTAGGTTACCATTCAATTAATTTTATGGGTAACCTGAACTAAAAACTTTTAATTTCCCTGTAAAACTCCTGCGGTTGCGGCAAATTTAAACGAGGCTCCAGTTCCGAATTGTGCCCCAGGGTAGAAAATGGTGGGAAATGATAGTGCCCATGGGGCATAATTACAGAAAATACGGTACCTTTCTGTTAAAAATGAAAATCACCTGTGGTTCGCAAAAAGCAGTCACGGATTTCAGGAGGGCCTTTTACAATGAGCAAATCTCTGACAGTTGACATTTTTCCACCATTCGGCCTAAGTTTCTATGGAAAGTTTCCAAAGAGCAAAATGGCTTCCCACCGCATCCTGGGAATGGCTGAGGAATTTCTTGGAAATAAAACCCAATCATTTTATTTTCCGTTCTTTCTTCTTCTCCAGAGCACCTGCAAAAAAAATAATTAAGAAGCTTCAAAACCTCGCGAAATTTGAGACTTTAACTTATTGAAACTAGTTTTGTCGGAAAAAAATTTTATACTTAAAGAGTGTAAAAGCCATGTTGGAAGCCATAGGATCAATCCAGCTGCTTTTCCATGTATACCGCTCCTTAATCTCTTCATAACTTTCACTGCTCAATTCAAATGACAAGAAAAGTCCTAGTTTTGCTATCATTTTGAGCATTGAGCCAGAATGCGAGAAGTATGCTTCAACTGTCCGCGTGTCATTTTCTCGTCTACGAAATTTCAAGCTCTTAAAAAATTTGTGCTTTAGTAAATTCATGATTGATCTAGAAGGGGTTCATACTGAAAATACTCGAGAAGTTCTGCGAATGGTGGGCATGCCTGGGCATGATTAATTTCATGCCCATATCCTTCAGTCCAATAGTAGTCCAAATCCTTGAGGTAAGCCATGACCTTGGCATCTTCCCTTCCAAAAACGGTGCACCATGGTGACACTGTTCCATTGGCCCATGCAGTCTCGAATGCGCAAGTAGTATGAACTAATATCAACTCATCTACTGTCAAATTCCTCTCCAGCCCAATTCGCTTTGAAGTTCTGGAAATCGTGTGTCTCACCGCTAAAGACTCCATGAACTCACGGACCTCTTTCCTTGTAACCGGATTTTTATCCACTTTTTCCTCCCATTTCTGGCATCCGTCGTAAAACTAATAATCCAAAAAGAAACTTCAAAAAATACTTCACCATGTTTTTCTTTATAATAAGAAATTTTTGTGCCTTCAACACTGGGTCCGGATCTTCTGGCTCTGGCATCCAGAAATTTTCCATGCCGTCCTTCCCAAAGGCTCCTTGAGCAAAGCTCAAGGCACTGGCTTTAGTACGTTGGGATTTCGTATGCTTAAACTAAAAATAGGCAGCAGTCCATGATTAATAAAATCTGGTTCACAAAACGAAGCCTGAATTTATAAGTCACTTACAAAATAAGTGCAGTTGTCAAAATTGTTGTGGAATAAGCTGGGAAATCTATTCCTGTATCTCTCTCCAATTTGGAATAACTCACGTTTCCCTTGTTCCGCTAAAATGGAGGCTTGACTTGCGCAGAGATCTTCTCGGGGGCTCCAAGCAGCAAAATGCCTCTGTGCAGAAGGGCATAACTCGCCTACTTGCACCAAATAGCGAACAATAGTAATGAATGAAAAATTCAGTTTTGCATAAAATCCAACCTCGCCCTGCTTCAATCCCATCCATAACTTCTTTGTGGAGTCCTGGAAGGACGTTCTGCATGAGACCAATGTCCTCCTTACCTGGATTTCTTGTACCATGCCGTCCAAAGTACCAAAATTTCAGTGGTGAGCAACCTAACCCCCAACCAAGAAAGTGTCAAATAAAAATCGACCTTTTGAAACGAACTTTAAGACATTATTTCCGAAGACCTACGGCCCACTTTTACCTGGTGGCGTGAATTCCTGGGAGGATTCCTGTGAAGGGTCGTAGAAATATGGGCGTTTGCTTCCTAAATATCCTAGAACTCCTTGTCCAATGGACTCATGGCAAGATTCGCCACAAATATTAGAAGGTATCACATGGGCTGAAGTGAATACAATAGAAAGCAGTGCCAGAATTCCAACTATTCTCATTTTGCAGAATATAAAAGCTAATTCAAGGCTTCAGTGCTGGAGTAACTGTACTCCTAGTTTCCGCCTCTTCATCCTATAAACGCAAAAAAGCCCGAGTACTTTTGCAAGTGGAATTTTACAAAGCTATGCATGGGAGAAATCGTGGTAGGAAGTAGGAAGCTTATTATAATTAGTGATTTTATTTGCGGTTGCTGAACACTATTGGTTAATTGAATGGTGTGGAAACCAAAATCCAATCTGGGCCAGCGGGTGGAGCAGCGGAACATATATACATCCAGCCAATAGCTGAAGAATGACAGAGGAAAAAATTCTGGTTTGCATTTTCGTTTCTGGAAATCTGGAAACTAATTTCGGATTTCACAAAAATAGACAGAAACCCATAGGGACATCACCCGGATATAAAAAATTGTTTCCCGATAGGGAGGAATCGGATGAAATAAGTTCAGGACTATCATAATTTAGTACTTGGCATTCCGAGACCCGATGGAAAATCATCTTCCCCTTCATCCATTTTTACCTTATCATTATGCTCCAGTAATTAATATTAATTAGTAAAAGATTTGGCTGGAATTATTTAATCCAAAACCATTCAACCCTTTCACAAACTCATGATGTAAGAAAAGGGAATTGGAAATGACGAACAGGATGAGATCAGACCATCTGAATCACTAGCACTAATTGCAATTTCTTTCCTCCGCCTGCAAAGGAAAAGGAAGAAAGATTGAAGGGCGTTTGTTTTTATTAGCAAACCTAAATTAAACATAACCACATCTTCCACTACTAGTAGGTAGCACATAGGGCTTTCCTGCCAATGTGTTTACTGCAAAGAAAAAAAAACGTGTAGGTTGAAGATGAGATCAAGCGGCGATGATGATGGTGATCCTTTAGTCGAAGACGACTACTACTACCCTATCACCCCTCATTTCATTTCTTACCAATCGGATATTTGGCAGTTGCGAAAACTAAGGAGTCAGTCGAGATTTTGCAGTCAGGGCAGAAAATCCTTGGCGTCTGCCTCCTGTGTAAACAAAAAGAATTTTATACATAGGATTTCTGAGTGTGGTGTTCTGTTTTTTTAATTTCCATAAGATATGTAAGTCTCTACAAAAAAATTCGTGTTCGTATAATAATAGTTTTTCATTTTAGTCCATACACGATTTTGCGTACCCCACTCCCCTCATTCTGTGAAAAGAAAGTAATTAATTTGAATATTCTCGTGTTTGCGCTGAAATAACAGTGTGAATTTTTCATTTAAATTAATTTTTTTTNCTGTGAAAAGAAAGTAATTAATTTGAATATTCTCGTGTTTGCGCTGAAATAACAGTGTGAATTTTTCATTTAAATTAATTTTTTTTTAATGTTTACCCTTATTTTCTTAACTAAATGGGCTAAGTTTTGAATATTTTTATCAGAAAATGAGATTTTAGTTTCACCTGCTCAAGAATTCTGGTGCTTAACTGAGCAGAATGAAAAAATTCAGGTGCGTAAAAACACTGAGAATCTCAAAATTTTTTATTTCCCCAAGGTGGGCTCACTCTTCAAGGGAGAAAAAAATGCTTTCTCACCGAGACACTTCTTCTGTTCCCTTCTCTTCTACTGCATAACAGCATGGCAATAATTTGTCCTTTTCTGATTTTATTTAATTCTTTTATTTCCCATAGGTTTTCTGAAAACATTTAAAATGATAAACACTGGGTTTTAATAAAAATAATTTTGTTGAATGGGAAATCAAGAAAGGTTAGACGGAAAATTAATTTCTAGAGTCTTGGAATATTGCTTGGCTGCTGAGAAACTTTGAGTGAGTCCTTTTTTGGTCAAATGGGACAAGAACAAATGAAAGAAGGGAGAGAAGGCCATGTGTCCATCCCAATTTAGGAATTAACTCATTGTTCAAAAAATTTAACTCGTGTTCGAACTTTGAATAGTAATTTGGAATTCTTAAGCGTAATAAATTTTTTAAATAAGTTAAACAATTTTCAGGATGCCACTTGAATTTAATTATGAAGAACAATATATTTTTTTGAAAGCTTGTTTTGATTACTTGAGCAATGAATGAAGCGTGGGCGGAGTCAGTGAGGGTGTTTTAAGATGACATTTGGATGATGATGACCTGGTTTCCTTTTGGACCGATTCCAATGTCGACTTCATCTCTCTAAAAATACTTCCGTGTTCTTGAAGGAAGCGAAAGAAAAAAAATTTGCAGGAGAACTTAAAACTTTACTAGTGCTTTTATTTTCCAGTTGGTGAAAACGCCTGCCTTCTTCCTTGAAAAATGACTACGGTGAGTCGGACGAGCCAAGTGACACATTCTAGTGTCACAGGCGGAGGAGATTGGGACCATAGACTCAGTAAGTTTAGTAGTAAATTAATTTTTTGATTGAGTACCGTAATTATTCTGATTATACCCCCGGGAAACTACTTTTGCTGGCATGTTTCTATATCGGGGAACTAAATGAGGCCCGGGAATCTACGGAACAAATATTTTCCATACCACTTCACGCTAAGAATTTTCGAATAATTTTGTGCTAAAGCTTGGGCAATCTGACTTCCGGTACTCCTAGAATCTAGAATATCGGTTACAATCGGAAGGACATAACAAGAAAGGCAAAAGGCTGTCCTAACCTGCATTTAGGCAGTTTTTCTCGTAAAATTGACTGCTGGGCTTCGTTTTCCCGTTTCCCCACCCCCTAATACTGTTGTCAGAGGAAGCTTCCCCTCTCCAACGTCACATCACAATCACACAGCCAAAAAGGATTCACAAGCGGTGAAGCGGCCGGGTTTCTACTTTCCAACTTTCACTTCCGGTTCCCCGTGCAGTTTACGCTGGTGAAAGGGAGATTAGACAGTTGTGGTCTCAAAAAATTGAGTTCCAATCAGTTCCAAATTCGAAAATTAAAAACATTTGTCCATGAGCGGACGGACGCTTCATACAAAAACAAAAATGTGAACAAGGGCCGCGATCCAGCGAGTGTCTACTTCTAATTCCAAAAATCTTAGCTTATGTTGTGAGGTGAGTTTCGCTGGAATCTTAACAGAATGTGCCCTTAGCCTGGCATAAAGAACCAGGTCACGGACGCCCTTCGGGCTGTAAATTTATTCTGCGTGCGCATGTGTGCACGGTGCGTATTTCGTCTTCTATAAAAATTCTTAAACAAATAATGCCCTTTGACAGCAGCTTGAAGGGCAAGTACTGTACCTGTGCACAATTCTGGAGTGAATGGAGAAGGAATCATATCCGTGAAATTCCAATGTAGAACATCCAGCTTATTCTGAGCCATTCCATCCTTAACTTTCTTAATACACGTCATGGATATAAAAAAAAATCCTGGAGATCTCAGTCATGACCCTGAGATGCATGGCTAACCCGGCTGGTTATGAATCGTAGCTTGAAATAGATAAATGGTATCGCGAACTACGATTCAGACGCAAGCTATGATCCAGATGCATCTGAGAAAAAAAAATTCAAATTAAAGCTGCGGAGCTGCAATTCTGCTGTCCGCAGAACTGCAGTTTCCCTTAAAATTCCGTAATCTTTACCCTGGTAGGAGCGGGGAATGATTTCGAGTTGGGAGCGTGAACCCCCGGGAACTGTTGGTGTCGGGTTATTATTAGGATAGTTACGGTACTTACTTAGTATTAATTGTATTACTTAATAGTAAATGAATTATTTAATCACAATGCTTTCATTCAGATCGATTGCTTGAAGATCTACAGGAAACTGTGGTTCCCCCTGAGTCCCGTGCTGGTGGGACAGAGTACCGTGAGTACCGCATGTCTTCAAGCACCAAAACGAACGATCAGCCGCCACTCAAAACAGACGAGAAGTGGGTCGAGTATGGAACACGTGGAGGTGCGCCGTATCCCCTCTCAGACTTAGAAAATCAGATTCAAGGGCTCACCACGACGTCCTCCTCTTCCTCTAGTTATGGAAGGACGTCAAAGGAGAAGACGATTGGATTCTCAGGAGCCAATGGGACCGGGGAGAAAAATTATGGAATAGACTCAGGACTCAAGGATTTTTCTTCATCAAGTGGCCGGACGCAGACATCCCAAATCGAGTACTTAAATCCGGTTAACACAACAACTGTCATGAGTAAGTCATTAAACACGCTTTGAATTCCATAAAATCCAGCAAACCTGCGGCATGGTTAGTTAAATAATATTTCGCGAGCAGATGGGCTTTTTTTCCGTCAAGGCATTTCTTACAAAATCCAGGTAATTGACCTGCACGCAGTCTGGATTAACATCGGCAAGCATTAAATTCCAAGATAAACTTTCTTTCTCACTCAGTTTTTTTTCTGATTTTTTTTTTAATTTTGAAGGTTCTTTGCATCCAATCCGGAATAGTAATGCGTCCAGGGTTGTTTCGAAAAGCTAACACCTTTTTTTAATTTTGCAGAATCTGGAGGGTCTCCCATAACTCCAATCACAACGCCAACGGTCTGCCCACTTGGTCACTCCGCATCACCAAAGGTTGAACGGAAGGAATTCTACGCCAAAGCGTCCTACACTACGCTCATCAAGGGAGGAGCTGATGGACAAGATCGAATCGAAGAATTTCCACCCATCCGTGCAGGAGGCATCACTTCCTCTACCTCAGAATCACAATCACGAAGGGAATACAAGTCCTCAACGGAACGCTCTGCGGGATACAGGGCAGAACCCTTCGAGCCACCAATGTTTTCAAGTACCCCTGTCCAGAGTTCATCAACTTACAGCAGTTCCAGGGTGGTAACTGATCGCAGTGTAACTCCCCCTCCACGACCAACCGAAGGGCTCAAGACTCCACCACTTATTCGAAAAATTATGCAGCAAAGCCAGTCCAACTACAGCAAAGAAGTTACGTCCACAAGCAGACAGACTCCGTATGAACCAGAGACCCCACCGACACAGTACTTTACTTCTACAACTTCAAGGGCTAGAAACTCGAGAAAGGGAGCAATCACCCGCTCGCAGATTTCCATCGCCCCAGCCACCGAAACCATCGGGTGAGCCACCAAAGCGTTTGGATGAGCTCTTGGCAACATTCGATGAGTCTTATACTGTAAGTTTCATTTAATTTTCTGTAGCTTCCGATTTCAGTCACTACAAAGCAGCACTCTTAAATTTTTCTCATGCAAACTTTTTGCCATTTTTCCCATTGCCAAATTTTCATTTTAAAAAAAAATTGAAATTTTTATAAAATAATTTTTGGTGCAAGCCATGTCTCGGGCATTGGAACTAATTAATATACGTCTGATTACTCTATACTATAATCTATTATTGTGTATTCTTTTTCATTAGGAGACATCAAAAATCGGAGGCGATGGTGGAGGGCCATGGAAATCCCATCCCTATGGTCCAGGGACCCAGCCCCCAATACGCACAGTCCGAATTGATGACAACGTCCAGTCACGCTCCATCTCTACAAGTGAAACGGACGGACTCGTTCAGCGTAAAGCTGCGGAGACACGGAATGTCTCCGGACCCCCAGTATTTTACCCCCCTGGACAAATTTTCAGTAAAACGGAAGAAGAAGCAATGATGGAGGGAGGTGGAAAAGGAAAGGCAAGGATGAAAATGGACAAAAATTACAAGGCCAAAGAGAAATCGAAGCAGTCCCATTCAGAGAGGGGTGGGAGTGGGGTAGCCCCGGTTCCAGTCTGTCTACCCGTCTGTTGTGCTGCCCCTTGTACAATCATGTAATCAACGCTTCAGCTCTCACCTTTTAAAGTCCAATTCTAAAAGCCTCAATGTTCGTCTGGGTCATTACCATGATATTAATTTAACACTCTTAAAAATTAACAGGTCCTCTACTTTGCCTCCCGTTAATCTATGCTGGACATATTGATTGAAGAATAATGTTAAACTTTTATGACAGGACAGTATTAACCAAACAATGAGTAACTATTAAACGTATAAAATTTGGAATTATTTACGTTCCTTGGATTTTGAGCGGCTTCCTCTGCTTTTATGGTAATTACTCAAGTAGGCTTGACGGAGCTCCTGAAGCTGGGCGTCATCCAGTAGCGTCTCAACCATGGTTTCCGTCACTTCCTCTATTCCATCTTCAGCGTCCTCATTGCTCTGGTAGAAAGGATTGGCAGGATTCCTGTCCGGCACGACTTCCTTGACGACCACGTCAGGCAGCTCCTCTTCCTCGTCATCATCAAGTGGAATATCCTCAATCCTTTCCATTTCTTTCAGCAGCTCGTCATCAGTGTAGCTGAGGCGGTAGGTCATCCGAAAAAGAAGAAAATGTATGAAGACGGCCACTGCGATTGATACCTGTAGAATTCCGCCTGCTTCAAGGATCGCTCTAAATTAGGAGGAAAACTTACGAGAATAATGATTTCAACCATTTCAAGATGGCAGAGGTTGGAAGCATCGGCAATTCTGTCGAGCTCATTGTGAGGGGTAGGTGAGAGCCGGTGCCAGTCGACGTCATGTTTTACTAGGGCGGTGTCAGACTTCTTCCCGAAACCCTTCCAGTTCGAGTTGTGATGGTAGTAACAGAAATGTATTGAAGTCCTTAATTTGATTTTGCTTTTTTCCACAATTACTTTCCGTGCGAGTTCACTTATTTCCTTGTAATTCCCTTTCATTTTAATTATATAATTGATAAGTCGAACTATTCCGCCCCCTTGCATCAAAATGGCGAGCACTGCATGGAAAAATAGTTTCTGAAATTAAAGGGTGGAAATAGAATGGGAATTTGGCAGTACTATGAAGGCTTACTTAAGAATTTACCTCCCATTCATTTCCAAAGCGATATTCAGCCGCCCAGAGGGCTGGAGAATAAATTGCAAGGATGCAGAAGCAGGTGAAGAAGGTTCCAATAGTTACGAGCTCCAAGTCCAAATTTTTTAATTCCATCCTTTGAATTTTTTTCCAGTGTTTCTTTGCCATTTCATTTTTAATCTCGAGCCAGGTCAAGAAGTCTATTTTGTCGTACTGCTTTTTTCCAGTTTCATCTGTTGGGATTGCGTAGAGCTTTAAGCGCATTTTAAAGAATTCGATTCCACCCTCACGAATATACTGATTTGTCAGGCGATGACGGTCATAAGCCGTTGTTGCAAGGAAAACAACGGCACAAATTGTGGTCTAAAATTTTGCAAATACATCCAGTTCATGGAGGGCTCAGCCT
>JABASM010002910.1:0-10049 GCA_019776545.1 Brachystomella parvula | reverse complement strand
CCGGAAGTCAAGCTCATTTGACTTGCGTATCTGTCCCCCAGATCCGTGAGGTAATGTGGCTGATCTCCTTAGGTCGAAGCCATTGGGATATTGGAAAATCTCCCCAATGGCTTTTTAGTCTACAGGCAAATTTTCAGGTTCTGTGAACAAACAAGCGCTAATGTTCTCATGGTGGCTTCCTTTTTTCTCAGGAAATCGGGGTTGATAATTGTCACTGCAATTTCAAATGAGTTTTATTTGAAGTGACCCATGAAAGAGATCAGAGAAAGGAATTGAGATGAAAGTCTGATATTCTTTCGGCAGGGGAGAAAGGTGTCCAAGTGAAAAGAAAATGAAAGGATGGGCGAACAAGGGGAGAGACTCAACGTGTTGAGAAGATGGAAACAAAAGAAGAAACGGAAACTAGGCTCGCCTGACAGGAATTCACTTCCTTTCTTTGCTCCACTGAATTCAAGGAATAAAATTCATGAAAGGACTGGAACATCACCCACTCTATTCTATCACAAGATGGGTATAATACCATTTTTTTGACAGCTGTGACCATCAAGTTACACGGTGTGCGTCATCGACTCTTTTCTTTTCTTTTTTGAAAGAGCTGGTGCGGGGAAGTAAAAAGCTAGAGCTGCCCTTAGGCTTTTTTTTGTTTTTGCAAAAATACTGGGAATGAGCCGTACTAATTAACTTGGTAAAAGATTTTCCAAATATTGACAATCCGTGCGCTAGCTGAATTGAATGGGGCATGAAATTTAATTTTCAGCCTTTGTTTGTATCCTCAAACAAAGTGAGATACCTTAATAAAAGCCTAACTTACTTCCGGCTGGTCTTTGTTATTCGCTTCAGCTCCAAGCTGGTAAATATTGAGCATATGAGCTGATTGAACATGCACCATAAGATCCCAGGCTGATTCAAAAGAGTCCTTACACTGGGAGCACAAGAGAGACGCTGGCTCTTCTGCAGGTGACTCTGGAGAAAGTAAGGTAAAATTAAATTAGCATAGGTAAGAATTCTTCAGAAAAATGAAATGAGTTAGATGCTCTTTGACTTACTAGCTTTAAATCCGTTGAGCATATGACACTTGCAGGTAAATCTAAGCTTACAGTACGTTTTCTTGTGTTCCATCAATTGCTCAACCTCTGTAAACATCTCACGGCAATTCCCACAGATCAATATATCAGGAGTACCTGTAGGAAAAAAAATAATTCGAACTTAATTATCTAAAAATTCTTAGCAACGACAAAATTAGGTAAGCCGATAATGGGTTTCGATTTAGTTTTTGATCTCTCCGGTTAATTAGGTATTCTCACTGGTTAAGGTCAGGAAAACCAAGGCATTTGTTGCGCACCGAAAATCTGAGAAAGTCCGAAATTTGGGACACATAATTTTCTTCAGATTTTTTTTTTTTTTTGCATTTTTTTCTTGCATCAGGTTTGTGCAAGTGTAACACCGGACGTCAAAGCTTGAAGGATGCAGGCCAAAAGCGCTCAGCAAATACTTTTTGTGCGCACTGTATTTTTTTCTGCAAACAGTTTGCTGAAAATTTTTTTTTCTAAATATAAGCAAGAAATCAAAGAAGCATAGTTGAACTGTATGCCTAGATAAGTGCTATTTGGCGGTTGGCTAATAAAATTGTAGCTTACTGTATGATTTGAGTTCAGCTAAGGAAGTGTTATTATTACTATTTGAATGAGACTTGTTGTTTGGTGAGTGAGGCTTATTGTTGGGTAATCGCTGTTGCTGAGGTGGTGGCTGAGGCACATGAATCCGAGGTCTTTTCATCGGTGGAATCAGTCTTGGGGTTGGAAATCCAAGTTGAGCATAGTAGCTGGAATAAGAAAAGATACTTTGAATTTTCATACTTCTATTTTGTGTACCACAATAAATCAGACTTCATTTTCACCAGAGTTCAACCAAAACAAGGATTTACCAAGGGAATTCAGACTTATAAATCTCATTCAACATCGTACGCAGGCATTGCAACGACTAAAACAAACTTCAGCCAAGCAATAATAAATAACAGCAATTAAGCTCAAGCATTTGCTGCAGTAATGTCTTCCTAATCTACAGGCAGCTCCAGCATCCAAGGCTGTAGAATTTCACTGCGAAGAAAGCGGAAATGGCAAGTGCTAAAATACAAGCATCAGTNCTCAAGCATTTGCTGCAGTAATGTCTTCCTAATCTACAGGCAGCTCCAGCATCCAAGGCTGTAGAATTTCACTGCGAAGAAAGCGGAAATGGCAAGTGCTAAAATACAAGCATCAGTAAAACGCATCTGCAATACTCCGGGACTTAGAACTAATATAGCGGAGTCGTAAATTTCAGAATTCTTTAAAAAGAGCATAAATATACTAAAAGAGTATGTTTTCCATTGGACACGGGAGACTTTTGAGTTGTAAAAAAATAAAACAATATTCTGAGACGCGAAGCATAAATTTTTAATGTACTTTTATGATCATTTCTTTTGCTTTCACTTAGGTGAAAGTGCCACTTGTACACTTTATGGCAAATGGATCAAGATTTTTCTCTTTTTTCCCACTCTAGATTTTCTTATGGAAACCTGTGAGATGGAATTAATTTTTTTTATTCCTCTAATTCAATTTATGCTTGCATAACTACGCAATATACTCCTTCGCTCATTTCAAAAAAAAATTACTGATTAAAAGCATATGTGCCAAATAAACTGGAAAACGAAGATCCACAGAAAACATAACTTTTATTGTGTTTTTCCTTCGAGACTTAAAATAAAGCTCATAAGGAATTATGAATTTCAAACAAGAAAAGAGAGATTGCTTTTTTTATCCCTTAAGAAAAAAGAGAAGAATTTATTTTCCTAATAAAAACGGCCCAATAAAACATAAGCAAAATAATCTCAGTGTATAAAGCACTTTTACTGTCAAGCCAAAGCGTCGTATTTCCTTAAACCTTATGACTGTATCCCTATGAATTATAAGCATTTGAAGCCGAAGGGAATGTCAAACTTTTAAAATGTGAAGCGTATGAAAAGAGAAAGCACCGCTACTTCATTCATACATTTGCTTTCCATCTGACTCACTCAACCTCAAAGTCGACTTACCTATCATAGTAGTAATCCCTGAAAATAAAAAAAACAGAAGATCATTAATAAATCAGGAAAGAGACAAAAGTCACTTAGCAAAAGAAAAAACAGGGTTTTAAAAAATGACAGCTATAAAATGAGGGTTCTAAATTCCCATTACATGAAAGGGTGAAATGGAACATGTGTAAGTTGAAAACAGTGAACTGGCGAGTATAAACACTGTCATAACTTTTCGGTAGTTAAGTTTCCATTTCCTTGGGAATGGGAAGTAAAAGACATGCCTCTTCCCCTCTGTATTGGGTTTCTGTGGTGGGAGAGTGATGATGAATGAATGTAACTGTAAAAGGTTGACGCTGATGACGGATGAGAGATCTGTAAATGAAATCTGCTAGGAATCTTTCTTTACTTTACTCTGCTTTTTGGGGTCTTGCTTTGAAGGCAGAGGTGAAGCTTTCCTAATCCTTAAGAAAACCCCTATGTTTACATTGTAATGATTCAAAGTATCAATTACATAAAGTGCATCTGAATCTGAGCAAAGAGTGAAAGAGTGGTGGATTGGGAATTATAGTTGATACTTGAGACATAAAGACTAATTTCCTTCGTATGGGGCAGTAACTCTTTCTGTAATCTGGATTAGATCTTCCTAATGGATTACTTAGCACAGTTGAATTAGTGAACTCTAAGAGAGGGGAAGGGGAAGAAAGGGGGTATCTTAACTGCTGCTTTGCAGGATTATGAAAAGTAATTAATGGATTAATTAAAAAGATTTTTGTAACTTACCAATCATTCCCTGTCTTTGCAACATTTTGCCTCTTCCTTCCAGTTTGGTGTGGTTTCGGTTCTGCCACCAGATTGACATCTGAAATGAACAATGATTTTAAATTAATTTTTGTTTTAAGAAATTTTTGATTTAGTTTTCACTATTTTTAATTTTATGGTTTTTAATCCATAGGATTTTCCCTGCTAGAAAAATTCCAATGATTCGGACTCATTCCTTTTTTTTGAAAACCTCAGGAGAAAGTTCGCTTTCACCGTAATGGACATGGTGCTCAACATGGAAATTCCATTAAATAACTCGATACTCTGACCGTTCGATTGTTTTCACTTGACTGAGTTTGTATACGTAAAAAAGCATATTTTCTGTCTACATAAAAAATTTCGCTTAGGGCCACAAAATATGCTTATATGGCCCCTTATGAATAATTTCAATTTTTCTCATCACTCAAATTGGATTTCCTGACTTTTGGATCAGGAAGTGTCTTAAGTAGTTTCGAAATTCGAAAGCAGTGGGAGGGCATTCATTAAAAATTGGAATAATGAAAAGAATGCACTCCCCGCTTTGACTCCATTCCAAAGTGAAGCACGTTTTGAGCTAATAACGATTCCTGCATGGAAATTCCATTTAAACAGAATAGCTTTCCTTTTAATTTCCTAATAAACCAGTTTAAGTACTCTATAAATTCAAAAAAGACAAGGAATCCAACTTTCTCCTTTTTCCTCTCCATTAAAATTTTTCCTAGTCAAAGAGGTGAGAGGTGCTTAAGTCATTATGCAAAAATTCCTTTCCTCTCACTGTATTACATCCTTTGATAGGAAGATCCATTGGTAAGCCATAGCGTCTTAAGTTCTTAAAAAGCAGGGGGTAGAATCTTAAAATCCCTCTTCTGCTTTTTTCACTTCCGCCACACGTCCTTCGTTCTGCTCTGCTTTATCAATTTTGATGGAATCAGAATGACGACAGGGAGAGAGAGACGTTTTGAGATTCCATGTCTATTTATGAGTGATTTCATTTTATATACAGACAGAGTAGGAGGGAAAGTATCGTGAGTCATGGAAAGAGGGGTCGTAAAAACTGAAGAGAAATAAAAAACCACGTAATCTCTGCCCCCATTCAGCCTAACTTTCTCCTATGTAAAGGTTGGGTTTATTACTCTTCTGCTTTTACTTTCTCTTCCAAACTACTCTCATTTTCCTTGACATAAAATTGATGGAATCACATTAAGGATCGTGTGAGCCAACATGCGACCAAGAAATTTACATAACCGATTATGATTCTATTAGCCGTAGAAAATGCATATATTGAAAGATGTTGACCTATGAGCAAAATTGTAGACTGTCAACCTTACGGAAGCGAATTCTGGAAGCTAATATACTTCTATCGCATAGAAAAACATCGCACTCCCAGATCCAATTTGGATCACTTCATTTCTTTAATTCATTTCCCTGAATCCATTCTTTATTTATTCTTTCTGACTGAGAAATGTAGAAAAAGAGAAAATGAAAACAAGCTTCAGTGCCTCCTACATGGAAATCTGACAGGAGGATCCAGGAATTTAAAGTGAATTTTTTTTTGTTCTCACAAAAGAAGTTCTAGATTTCAAGCTGAGAGTGAGGTAAGAAGACGGAGAGCCCATTACATTTTTTTCTTCTCTCACTAATCTAATACTGGATTCTGCAACTGAGTGGGTAAAGATAACATAGTCGAAATAGAAAGTCAGGTTATAAAATGAAATGAAAAAAAACTACTGCTGGTCTCATGTGAGTTAGGCTAAGGGAGGGAGGTACCGTCCTCTTCTGCTTTCACTTAAGAGAAAGTATGAAGAGAACAATTGCTTTCCTTTCCCTTGCGGTCCTGCTTTAGATTATTTCAGTACAGGGTTAAACCGAGGAGAAAAACAACCGCATTCTCTAAAGATTTTTCTCCAAGATTCTTTCAGAAGATAAAGCAGATATAGGCTCCCTCAGCCCGTACGGGAAGAGAAAGAATCAAATGAAAGAAAAGAAGAAAAAGAAACCGAAAGATTAACTCCATCATTTTTAAAACCCCTTCTGCTTTAGCAACCAATTCTTCAGATGCTGGAAATAAAAGAAAATTAGCCACTTGCTTCCAGTTTGGACAAAAGAAAAAAAAAATATTAGGAGAAAGTACATAAAAGAGTCTATTTTCCAAGCTTTTCAGTTTAAGTTTTCGATAGCGGTGAAAACTGTCAAAGCTGGTGAGCCGGTAATCCTTGCTGAGCTGTAAAAAATTTTTGGCGGCTACCATATTGGGCGGAATGATAGAAAATAAAAATCAGATCAGGTTTTGTAATAAAAAAAAACGAAGTTGCAATAAATATAAATAGGAAATTAGAAAATTGCGAATAATGGATAATGGAGAAAGTCTGAATTTTCCATCTCAATAAAATTTTTAGTTCTCTAGTATTGTTTCCTGAACTTCAAAAATATTTTGCAGGGGAAGAATTCCCTAACTTTGAATTTTACTTAACTTGGAATACTGAAGGAGCTCGATTAAATTAATTGAACTCTCTGACTTCATTCGAAAAAAAATACTTTCTCTTCTGAAAACAAGTTTACTCAATTTTCTATCCAATTAAAGCGAACTGTTTTAATCGGAAGCTCTGCTAGTGGAAAGGATTTTATCGGGGTTTATACCCACTTTATTTTCTACGTGATGCTCTGAGTACTCTTTGGATCTGGGGATCTAGAAATATTGCTACGGCCCCGACCAATTCTCTACTGCCCTTTGTTAATCATAGAGTAAACTGATATTAATATTTTATTTCCAGAAAACCCTTTCTTCTCTTATGTAAGCTTGAATTCTCGGAGTAATCACACAGAAACTATTTTGAATGAGCTAGGAGAGCTGAGCTGAGAGAAAATTGAAAACAATGAAACCTGAGCAAACAAATGCAAAGTCTATCAAACCACTATCATGAAATGTGCAGAAGCTTGAATTTCATTTTAAACAAAGAATTTCTTTAGTTACACTTCCCTTTAGTTTACATTTTCCCTAATGTTTCCTTTTCTCTTAAACTGGAATCTGGTGAGGCTAGAACTAGAACCGTGATCACGCAACCCAAGCCTTAAATTTTCAGGTTGGATTTCAATGGGCTTCACGAATTTCGCAATATGAGAGAGACTGACGCCATCGGCATTTGGTTACAGATTAAAGTAAATCAATCCGAGGGCATCAAAATGGGTGGTGACAGGATGGGAGTGTATTTTAGGATTTCTATAGACTGATAGCTAATGTAAAGATAAGACTGGAATAATTCAGCTTGGGGGAATCTGGGGTTAGGAGAAAGAACACTTAAGTAAATTGAAATGGATCAATCTAACAACCCAAACTTTTATTTTTATTTCTCTCATGTTGAATAATATTGGAAAAACGAGGCTCGCGTGCGTGACTAACGATCTTGATCTGATCAGCAGAGCTTTTCCAATGGCACTCTGTAATCGTCTGCTCTAATCGAAGCCCATCAATTTATTTTTCAGTCCAACTCAAATAAAAAGAAAAATTCTGCCTACAAAACTTTTCTTCTGGTCTTTCATCATTCCAAAGCTAAAAAATTACTCCTACTAAAATTCAAAGAGTATTTTGACTCAAGAAGTCCAAAATTTTTTTCTTCTTCCCTTCAGAATCTGATTTTAGGAATGCCTCTGTAAAATGCATCTGTACACAATTTTAGCTTACTGCTAAGGAATTCAGAAAAACAAGGGCTAAGAAAATGTTAAACTTTTTAGTTTTCTTCTGTTTTGTTTTTGCAAACAAAATTTCCTTTGAACTGTTCTACTTGCTAAAATCGATGAATGCCAAGAAATGCTCCTCCTCATTGCTCCTCCTCATTCTCTTCTCACGCATTCGTACTGATAATTTGTGACAATTTAATTAATGAGGCGAGAAAGATGGGATCCTAAACCCAAATCACGGACGCACGAGGATGCATGAAGCAGGTTAGCTTTACTAGCTTCCCAGGTTACGTTATGGTGGTGGTTGCCAGGTCTCTAGCTTGCGACCGAAAGATAGATGATGGATACTCGTTGCCATAGGCCTCAGGTTCAAAGTTCGTAAAATTCATCACCGTCGGGAAAGGAAAAAGCGATTTCTTTTTTTAACCTTTATTTCCCGCTCCCAAATCTTCTGATTTATGAAAGAAGTAAAATAAATCAATTTAATAGTATTAGAAATGGAACTCCTTTTTAATGTAATTTAAATTCGTTCCTCGACTTTAATAACGCAGAGAGGTCTCAAGGAATCGATTCGATGAAAGCTCTCTTTTTCATTTTCAATGAATTTTAATGCGATTTGACCTGGTTATTATCAATTTCAAATTAAACGTCCTTTCAGTTTTTCGGATCAGGAAATACCTTGCAAAATATATTCATGACGTCGAGTCAAATCGATGTTTTCTATTCCTACGGCTTTACCACGCAATTTTTTTTCAGTTTCAGCCAATGGTAATTCAGTTTTCAATAGTGGGTGTTCAAATTTCAGTTAGCAATCACCTTTTTAAGTTTGGGAAGAGTGGTGCGGCGTGAGATTTTCTAAAATGAAAATCTTGCCCCCTGAGACGCCGCCGTGGTTGCACACATCGCCGAACCGCAATACGCTGAATCACAACTCGCCGAATTCAACCTTTTTCCCAGTTGCCTCGATTCGTCGATTCCAAATTCGCTGATTTTTTTTTTTGGCCTAGACTGGAGAAGCCTCTAATGTTCGAGCAGTTATTTTGATGTACAATTTTTAAGTTTTAAGGTTCGCTGGGTTTTGGGGCTTAGCCCCCATTTCTTTTTAGCTTGACCCGTCTAGGAAGAGGGTGAAGGTTAGCTCTCTCATTCCATCTGAAGATCCGGCGAATCGAGAATGGTGGACCTGAGTTTAGCGAACTCAAATCAAATCGCAAATGAGATTCGGGAAATTTAGATTCGGCGATTTCGGTCCAATCACCGATGTAAAATTAAATTCAAGCAAAGGGGTCAGTTCGTGTGAAGGTATGAACTTCCAAAAGGTGAGAAGACTTCCGAAAAAATTAGCAGTGTCTTACCTAGTGTTTGACCCCAGAGGAGCCTAGCGTCCTCTCCAAGACATGCACTCCTTGCATCAAAGGGATTTGTAAACTGGATGAATGCGTATCCTTTATGCATTGAAATTCCTATAATTAAAAAATAAAATTAGTTAGACTCCTTCAAGATTTTTATTTGTTTCTCCCACCGCCATAACGAACCACCGAGTAGCGGTAGTATTTGCGGCTTTTAAGTTCGGCTAAACTAAGGATCTGAGGGAAAGGCACTTAGTGAATAAGAGCCTCTTAACAATAACAATATTTGAGATCATAATTTTGGCAAAACATTTCAAGGGAAGAAGAAGAAGAGAATTTGACAGGTCTCTTAAGCACAAATAACACAAACTTCAGAGCCTCTCCTTTAATTTCTCATTTCTCTGTTTTCTCTCTCTCTCTCTCTCTCCGCCTTTTTCCATCTCCTTGTCTTCTCCTGAGTAATGAACAGAAGGAGATAAGGTTATAAATAATTTGGATAATCCGGTAGTAGTGGGAAGGATTTCGGAGTACCGGGGAGGAAATACACCACGGAATGATTTATTTGATTTCATTGCAAAATTAAAGAAGGAGATCCTTTTAGAAATTCTCTTCTGGCTGCAGGCTTCCCCTCTTTAAAAAAGCTAATCTGACTGGAATTCCTAATTAGATTTTCTGAATAATAATAAGTCTTCTTTGATTTCTCATGTTTTACTTGAGAGGCGGAGTTTCTCCCTCCAAAATTATTTATGAGGAAAAATCTTCATTGTATACTTTTAATTAGTTTCCAAGCACCACAGCTTCGCTCTTCCTCTTCTCTACTATAGAAGGAGAATCTGCGTAATTTACATTAAATTCCAGGAGCATGAGGAGAAAATAATGGGGATCTCGAAGATGGGTATTGATTCCCAGTGGCCTTCCTCTTAAATTTCCCAGCAGGCGGAAAAAAAAATTAAAACAAAAGAGGAAAATTCTAATGAGAATAAAATAATTTTCTAAAAGTGCTGCTCTAAAATCCCCCCCCCCCCCACCTCTTGCCACACTTGCCGTCAGTAGACGAACGCAGCGGCGGCTGTGTTGTGTCTAAACCTTGTATTTTAATTCCGAGGTACAGTCAAGAGCGAGACTCTTGCCAAATTATTTTTAGAAGATGAATACAAGTCTTGTGTGGATTTAAT
>JABASM010002909.1:0-10056 GCA_019776545.1 Brachystomella parvula | reverse complement strand
CGCGTAAGTTACATTAAAATAAAAATCCGCGCATAACTCTGCGTCTCCTTTCATTTTTTTCCTGCCACACTTTCTCCGTAACGTGTTAGTTGGTGCTCTAGGTACTATATGCTGCTATATTTATGAAACTCAGGACAGGTGTATCCAGGTCCCCAATCAATGTTTTCTCGAGAAAAAATTCCTCGGGCGGGCGGACATAGGCCCATGTGGTGTCTGATGGGGCAATTATTGCGGGAGCTGGGAGCTGGAGCTGCTGCTGTTCTCCAGCAAAACAAAATAAGGATGATGGTAAAAACAATTTGTACAATTAACTGAGCTTTCACTTTGTTTCAACTTTGAATTCTTATCTTTTCAGGAAACCGTGGATTTATTTTTAATTTGAGGTGCATATAAATGTTCCCCGTCAATTCTGTCCCACCATCTTAAAACAAAAGGGTGATATGGACGAATTCGCAAAATTTAATAATCAGACTGCTGGAAGGGATAAACTTTTTAGGTAATTTCCAGAATTATGTCCTCTTCCTGTTTTCCTCCCCGTTTCCAAAAACTGGATGTTTTATAGGTTGGCTCAGTACACTGCTCGTATACTGTGGCAAAACTTGGATAAAAATGAAACGAATGACCAGCGTGTTCAGAGAATTAAGAAAGGTAACAGGGAATGGCTTTCTGGGTCAAGGGACAGCTTTGCCCTTTTTCTAGTGTGGTGCTGATTAGTTTTTTATTCCTTTCCAGTTGATGAAATCCTTGGATTGATGCGACGCCGTAAGTCATTTTTTTTTTCTTCAGGCTGATTTACTTCAAAGTCATCATACTGTACTTTAAAATTCCAGTGCTACGCTTTGGAAGGTTTCTGGACACACTTCACAGTGCTTTACCTGTATTATCGAACGTCTCAAATCCGCTCGTCCGTTTCACCTCTGCCATGTCAAGAATTTCCAACGCTTGCTGCATGTTCCTCGATCATATAGCCTGTCTGGAGAAATTAGGCCTGCTTTCTATCAAGAAATCAACGGCCTCAAAAATGGAGAGGGCTTCAACCAGATTTTGGCTCTATGCAGTACTCCTAGGTCTCATTCGAGATATTTATGAGCTCCTTCGTATTTACAAAGAAGAGTATCGTACGAAGCATAAGCTTACTAAACAAGATTTCTCCACTCAACACAAGGAGAAGAGGGGTACGAGCATGCTGAACGAGTCAGCCAAAATGGAGCTCGAAGTTGCAAAATCCATTGCTGAAGCGAAGCAAGGAAGGCTTCTAAGAATGATGAAATGGTTTGGAAGATTGAGACTAGTCTGTCACTTTGTTAGAGAGCATCCTGACGTAACACTGGATGCTACTAAGAACCTTTGTGATGTTTTCCTTCCACTCTCATCTCTGGGATACGTAAATCTCAGGCCCACTCTAATCTCTAGTCTTGGCATCGCTAGCACAGTTTTAAGTGCTGTACCTATGTTTAACCCTATGCTGAAAATGGTTCCAGCTACCTAAAATGATTCAGAAAGACTGTTTTTTTTATTGTTTTACAGGGTTTGCTTAAATTCAATAACCGCTTAGAGAAACTAGGGTGTTAAGACTGTGCTCGTTAGGATCCCAACCACTTCTTTTTTCATCTCAAAACAATAGGCAATACTAGATTAATCCTCAATTTGTTGGGCCGGGTTAATAAAGATTCTTGAGCTTCTAGTCTTGGTCATTAGAAGGGAAAGCATCCGGCGTGGGAGCGTGGGAGGGAGACCTTCATGTTCATGGAAGCCCTAAATTCGCCCAAGAGAACCTGTCAGGACTTCAGCTATAGTCATGATCGCTCAACTAATTGGAAGCATTTGTTAAACGAGCAGCTGCTTCGGCATTTGCTTCGTACTTTTTCAGTGAAATCTCACCACCCGTGAAACTGTTTTTTAGATTAGATCGATTCATTTTCTCCCCTTCTGGTTCTGCCAATGAGATTTAGTATCTCTCGCCCGCTCCATTTAAAGGGAACAGCTCGAGTGTGGAGGAGGTTCACAAACACAAGTTGAAGTTCGTCAGTCAGTCCATTTTTGCGGGGGATCGAGCAGAACGATTAGTGGTGCGTGACCTTGGATTGTTTCATTCACCGTCAAGCCCTGCCGAGAGCAAAAATACGGTAAGATTGACCCTGTATATAAAATTAGTGTAAACAAAGAGTTAGAGGTGTTGAAATCAGCTGGAGGCACATGTGCACGTGCTTACAGTCGTTTTTTAGCCTTCATAATCATGATTCGTGTGATTTACAGGTCAGTCGAGTCGGGCTGCCGCTTGAGAGATATAACGGTGGGTTTTTGAGGATCTCCTCTGGAGACAGAGCAGGGAAAGATGTCGGCTGTCTTAGCAGCGAAATGCTGGTCCATAGCTATCATCTTTACTGGGTCACTAGTCTTTGGCCTACTTCCAGCATTCAGAGTATTTTCAGCCTTTCCTAGATTTGCGCTGTCCCTAACACTTTCCTACGGTGGTGGAATATTAATTGCAACCTCTCTCGTACACATACTTCCCGAGGTAAGGCGGAGTAAAAGGTTTCCGTTGACGTACTATTTTGGCTTGATTAATTTGATTTTGATTTTTTGATAGGCTAGAGAGGCTTGGCCCGCTGATACAAAATTTTCTACTGAAATGAGTCTTTGCCTGGGTATATTCATCGTCTATATTGTTGAAGAAGTTGCTCATTTTCTGGTATGTCATGATCTGCACTCTCCTTTAGCTCATTCAGGTACGAGATGCACATTTACAAGAATGTATTTCCGTATTAATTTTGCTGTTTTTTTTTTCAGGAGAGGATGGTGGGCATAATCACGGAGTCCATGTACATCACGACGACCCTCCGAATCGGTGAGATTTTTTAACTTAAATTTCTCCTTTTAATAGGAGGTGGGTTGATCGGCGGAGCTCATCGTCATGAGTTTTTTAATCTAGTTGTGATGAACCCGCAGCTGTATTCCTATTTGCGGAAGAAAAGACTACTTCTGGTGAGCACGGCCATGCATTAAACCAGAATAGTGGAAGATGCCACAGTCATGACGGTCCTTCTCAGTCCCACTCCCATCATCACAAACACCATCATCATCATCATAATCATAATCACAATGGCCAAGGTGATCAGACGGATGTGCTTTTTCCCAAGCCACTGCCGTCTGACTCCGAAGGAGCGAAGGTCATTCTCTCAGTTTCAAGTAACCGAGTAAGAGCTTACCGAAATCAATTTTGTTTTCTCATTACATTTAGCTGTGTCATAATTATTCGTACTCGTAACTTGTTCTCGACAAATTACACTGTCTGTTGGATGTTACTTGGAAGGAAATTAATAGGCAAAATATGGGCTTGACAGGAATAAGAATGGAGCAATATAAAAGTTATTGAATGCTCCAGTTGTGAAATTAAATCAATAGTTCCATTCATCTTGTTCTGGGTCGAGGCTTTTTCGTAGAATTCCAGATGATTCATTTTTGACAGAATTTTTTTTTCTATTACAGAAAGAAGATCGTAAAACTGTAATCGCAAGGCTTCGCTCTCTCGTCGGGTTGGTGGCATTATCTGTTCATGCCGGCTTAGAAGGGCTCTCTGTAGGGCTTGGGAATGATGCTAAGGACGTCTGGTATCTCTGCGGAGCAGTTGCAGCTCACAAGTTTGTGATTGCTTTTTGCCTTGGGATGGAAGTACGGAATGCCTCCGCCAATTTGTGTTCCCTGGTACAAACGTCTTCAAGGTTAGTGATAGTTTTTCTTTATCATCGATTTCTACTCCTAACCTTTCCGTGTATTATTCCAGTACTTCATTCAAAGTTCGCTATGTCCTTTTCTTTGCACTTATGACTCCGCTTGGAATAGCTATTGGTACAATTATCACGGAGTTCTTCAGCCGTTCAGATGAAGGAACTGACACTAACCAAACTTTGGTTGCGATCCTTCAGACCCTAGCCAGCGGCACTCTTCTATATGTCGCCTTCTTCGAGGTGAACTTTTTAAATGAACAACCAAAAAATAGAAATTTTTCGATGAGGAAAACTTTCGAGTTCGATTTAAATTTTCTTAAAACAATTTAGGTAATATTGCGTGAGCGAGCAAGATTTTCTGGAAAAGGACTCTTCCAACTTCTGTTCGTGATCATGGGTTGGTTGACGATGGTCCTTGTCGAGATTTCATTTGGTCACACTCACAGTGGTGACACGGGATGCCACCCCCATACCCATGACCATAATGATACCATCCTTAGTCCCACTACCAACTCAAATAATTTAATTACATAACTTGTCTGGTCAACAGACAATGGCATTATATCTTCCTCATCAAGCTCCTAACTATATTTTTCTCTTAATGTTATGTTTGTGAAAGGGTTATCCTTGTGGTGTCCTTAACCCAGTCCAGTGCTACACCGCTTTGAACCCTTTCTCATGATTCTTAATTTACTAATTACTGTAAAATTATTTCTGTCCACTCCTGTGGTTATCAGGCATTTATTTAGTATTAACGACTATTGCTTCTTCTAACCAATCTCAGATTTGTGCTGAGTCTTGAGTGCCAGGCAGAAGTGCACAGGATTAATCATCTAGAGCAGAAAGTCCCACCTAAATGTTCGTTGGTTAAGTGTTTTTTTAAAAATTGTTTTACTGTTACTTGTTACTGTATTCCTGAGTAGTCTTACTATTGCTATTTCTTTTCCTTTTTCTTACTGTTAACCTACGCTCTTGAGTCAGATCGTTGCTATTGCATACTGCCCTGCTGTCTGTCTGTCCTTTTCAGTACTTAATGACCACTCCCTCCATTTTAACCACCGTAAATGAAGACTTAACTTTTCAGAAGAGACTTACATTTGAGGTATTTGAGAAAACAGAGAAAATTACATTAATTTTCGTATAATTCTAATGTAAGGAATTACGTTTATATAACATTGTTACCCAAGAGAACGAAGCTATTCTTCCACTGATGCAAATATTTATAAAGTTCGATAATAATAGTAATTAATAACCAATTAATTACCTAAACTGGACTAAAACAATAGATTGTTGCTGAAAAAATTCATTCCTGTTCCCATCATGGAATTTTGCACGCGCGTAGTAGCCTATCTCAAAAATGGAATGAAGACCCGTTCATACGTTGGATGAGTCTAATGATCGGTCTCTGGATTCCCTGTACCTCCTCCATGTTTGGTAAGCCCCAATCATGGATGCCTATGAGAATCAGAAATCCAGAAATCAATTCGGAAAGGAGACGGCTTTCGTCATGATCTTACCGTGAGGAGCAAGGCAATTATGTAGTAGAAAATAAATGTCGGCCAAGCGTCACTATGGTCGATCATCTTAATAACTGGCCTTCCTTCGAGAACTCAAGGAGACTGATCCCAGAAATCCAGATCTGTATGCCTAAGTCGGTTCTTGAAGATCAGGGTTGAGTGAAGTCATGAGACACCATTAATTAAAAGCTGGAATTATGCGAGGGCAAAACAGCTTACAGAATATTCAAAAGTGATTTTAAGAGCGATTCGGCAGAAGTTAACTGAAGGTGAAGAATTTAATTCAGCATTAACGATTTAATGTATTGCTTTTCTACTAATTTCATCTATCTTACAAGCATCTTTGGGAGGAGGTGTAGGAATTTCAGTCATTAGGCCGAAGTTTTGAACATTAATTAAATCACAATGATTTTCCTGTAACTCCTGATCCTTCTCCAGCAGGAAATAAACAAAATCCTATAAGAAACAGTTTTAACTAACATATAGTTTACTGTAAGTAGTTTTGAATTATTAAACTTTGGCGTGGTTGGTTAACGTGATTTGATAATCATAAATGCAAGCAGTCATCAGGAGAACCCTGAAGAACTGAAGGAAGTACAAAGAAGCTCAAGCTGTATCATACTATAATCTCTTCCTCAGTCCTCAGAAAAAAAAATCTCGGGATAGGGAATGGAAACGATTTTAGATGTAAAATCACACGTCCGAAAACGGGTTTGCTCTTCTTGGGCTACTCATTGATCCAGGTTTTCTTGGAGGTACTCGAGGTATTGAAAATGGATTAGGCAGACCTGGAAGATTTTGGCCACTGATTCCTCGACTGCTACTGCTGCTGATAGGGACAGGAGGTGTAGCTTTGTAATTTTTTGTCGAGGCTGTAGAGGTGTTGAGCAAAAGATCCACAAGTCTTTGCTCAATTTCAAAATCTCGTCCGCCGGTAGCGATCGAAACAGATTGTGCAGGCTCCGGCTCGGGTTTAAAATTACTGGTTGAGAAGAGAAATATCGAGGAACGGCTGTTTGGACTAGGTGAACATGTACTTGCTGACGATGCGGAGGATGGACTATGTGCTGGCTTTGGGCTTAGCAGTTTCCCAGTTCTGTTCTTCATATAAGTTGTAGGACTGCCAACTAATGTTAATTTGTTATTTGTTACATTCATGTCAATGGGTTCAGTAGTCCGATCCAAATAGAGTGAGCTCCAAACCCGAATGTTTGCCATGGAAGAATAGCAGTTGAGTATGGGAGGATGATTGTTCTTGAATGATGAGGCTGCAGGAGGGCATAGAATTGGCCTCAGTTTGTATAATGAATTGAGGAGGGGCTTTGGGATTATGGTCTCTACTGGGCTAAAACTAGAATGTCCTCTATAGGCCTCTGCTACACCGCCATCTTCGGGGGCAGGATCTGCTTTGGAAAATATCCTATTCCAAAAGGTCAAGTCCTTGCGCAGCTCCTAAGAATCCATTTATTTTTTGTACTAAACCTAATTGGAATATAGCCATTGCTTATTATTCTATATGATTTTGGACTTACGAGGGATTTTCGCTGGCTCGGAGTATCGAATAGGAAGGTACCGGTCGTTGGATCAAAGCATGAATCCCAAATGTCATTCAGAAGTGTTTCGTTGAACTCAAACTCAAAGGGATTTTGATGTAACAGTTGGTAAACAGAATCCAGGAACAGGAGGAAGAGCGGACTGACATGCATGTAAGTAGAATGAAATGGATGACCAGTGGAAATCCAATCCTTCTGGATGAGTGAGAAAAATCCATTGATCGTACGGAACCGAGCATCCAGAATGATTTGAGTAACAGAGCCAATTAGGCATGATGTATCCCTTGATTCATTTTCTGAAACATAACCCGTAAACGTTTTCCGCTAATTTTGGATTAAAAAGTATCAATACTAACTTACCTTGCAGGATGGCAACATCATTTTCTTTGACTATAGATTCAGCAATGTCTAAAGATGTCTGAAGGACTTTGGATACCCACCAGAGCCACCTTGTACTCTCCAATTGTGATAGAAATCTGGAGTCCGTGTCATGCGACTGAGACAACGATTCTGGACAGCACAGTTCGAACAGAGACGTCATTGACTGGCGGATCTCCTTTACAGGGAATGAAATATCCAGGTCGTAGATACTAGGTTTACGTTTTTGTGGATGGGCTTTCCGCAGTCTCTCAAAAAATTGATTTTCCGCAGCACTGAAAATAAAATAAAGATAGAAATGAATAATATTCTATGAATAAATTGGTGAGCGATTATGTTCAATAACAGGAGTACAAACCTGTCTGCTTCATTGTGCAACTGGCCCATCCTGAGTATAGCGGAACCATTCACGTCACCCCATACCCAAAACGGTGGCCGAGTTCCTTTCAGTTTTCCTGACAGACTAATCAGTCTCACGTCCGTCACATCAGCAGGTACTACAACGGTTTCTGATAACCTAGGAAAACAAAGAATTGTTAGGTCTTGGACACTTCCAATAGAAGGCTTTGTTGGCCAGCGGTCGCGGATCTGGTTTATGTAGCTATCCAACCATGTATGCAGTGTAAAGAACCGCTGCTACCCTCAGTGTTCAGTATTTCTCGATTTTAAGGCATGAAATCGCTTGGTTGATAATTCAAGTTTTACGGAAAATCGACTCAAAAGTTCAGGCTATGACAGGATGAATAGAACGCTTATAAAGGATTCCCTGCAGTCCTAATCAATAGGTTAACTATAGCTATGCAAGTTTACAGAACAGTAAATGTGCAAAGACAACTTACGATTCACAGACTTCGAAGTTCATATTGGTCATTGAAATGCGATATCCCATTGCTCTTGACACTTTGATTTCCCGCAACCAGTCTCCGGGAACGTTATACAAAGGTAACGAGTTTCGAAATTTTGGTTCTTCTGTCGCTGCTCGACAGTAGTCTAAGTAGAATAGCTTCTCAGCCTGCTTTGGAAATGACCAGTGAATTAAGGCGTTGCAGATTTTCTGACCATGGTCCACAAGTGAGAACTTAAAGGATACTCGCAGCATTCGGAAATTGGAGCAAACAACAAGGAGCTCATGGACCCTGGTAGATGCAGAAGAAAACAAGGCTGATGATGCTGAGCTTCCAGGCGAGGACTCAGCTGCAGCTACTCCTAATTTTACTTTTCGCTTGGTCTTTCTCCCTCCTGACCCTTTGGGCTCTTCGTAGTAACACAGTGTATTAATGGAAAGAAGCGGTATGGAGTCTTCTGAATGATCGGACGAGACAAAAACGAGACGGGCGTTTGTGACAAAAAGGGAACCTGATAATCCCTTCTTCTTTGAGATGGATGTAAACTTCAGGACATTATCTGCCTCAGCAACAATGATTTCTCCAGGTATTAAATTAGGTTGAATAAATGCTCCGTTGACAGGGTGTGGAACCTGAAAAATTACACACAGCCAACAGCCATAAAATTACACGTGCTTTCAATAAATCCTGTCTTCTACTTACCCTCATCTCGTACTCTTCCAAGCCAACATAACTCCGAAAGGAACCCATCTTAATCATGCTTGATGGGAAGAGATTGACCTTTGATAGGTCAAATCACAATCAGAGGATGAAAACAAAAGAACTCCGTTTCAGTTGTGTTGGGCTGCGGGACTGGTTTCATTATCCAAAGGTACGGATTTAGTAGTTTGTTAACTAGAACTGTAAGAATTATAATCTGGATCCGGTAGGCAGTCTAAACTTTAAAAGCAAAGAATTAATTATATAATTAAAAATGCAATCCGTAAAGTCACCTTTTTGTGATTCAACAAACAAACAACAGAGAAACACAGGAGAGACACAGCAGACAGAAAATGACGATGTTTTCCGCCCATTTGCTTCGAAGTACACCCTCTTCCAAAAGTGGGCATTGGTCATCCAAAGCATTTCCGGCGGCGCTGCTACACGCTAAAAAAAAACAAGGTAGCTGAAACTATGTTGGTAGTTAAGTTCGATGAAAAGCATCCTTAAAATGCGTACTTATCATGCGACTGGTGGACAATGAGATGTGAGCATACTACTATTAGGCTAGTATGCCCGTACTAAGGGTTTCGCCGCCTCTCTCTGGAAAAGGGTTGCTCCTTCTCTTCTCTAACTAAGCGGCGTACTAAACTCAAAAATGTTCTTTGCTTGGAAAACTGCTGGCCCTTCTCTTCTCTAACTAAGCAGCGTACTAAACTCAAAAATGTTTTTTGCTTGGAAACCTGCTGACCCTTCTCTTCCCTAACTAAGCGCGTACTAAACCGAAAACTGTGTTTCGATGTGGCGTCTACGCGGCATTGTAACTGTATAGAAGTGAATACTATTAGTATACCTTGATAGTTTAATAGTAATAAAACTGGAGTGATAATAAAATTAAAAATTAAGTCATAGAAATAATACAAATAGAAATCAAATAGTTAAAAATAATTCATAAACAGCTTATAATTATTGTTAACTACCGTATAAGCATCAAACGTCAATTAATTAATGAGCAGAAATAGAGAAATATAGCTAACGAACTTCTTCGATATGTGATACAAACACGCTTATTTCTAAAATCTTTGCCGTTAATGAGCCTTCTGTTGGTTTCATTTTGAAAAAATGGTATCCGATAAATTCCCATGTTGCATTACATTTTTGAGGGTATTTAAAATTAAATACGTGAAATGATTTAAACGCTAAATCCAAACACTGAAGGAAGTTATCACATGCGATAGACTTGCCTCCAAAGACGGTGATATAGCTGTGAAACTCGAGCGAGTGAATATCTCCTATGATGTGCATCTCGGGGTAGGGTTGATTTTTTGCAAATTTT
>JABASM010002907.1:0-10058 GCA_019776545.1 Brachystomella parvula | reverse complement strand
CCAGCAGAGCACTCTAGATAGGCCCATTGTATCGGCTGTTGAAGCTCTGCCCCCCAAAATGAGGTTGATGACCTTAAATTTAACGTTTTAAATGGGTGGAGTTTGCATTGTTTATTTTCACGTTTTTTGCTTGAATTTTGATAAATTAATTTTGGTGTTCTCTTACAGTATGGCTTTGAATCCCCCATGAGGGCTTTGAGTGCTGTACCATCCGGCGGCGATGGAGGCCAGAAGTAAGTTCACATCGTTTCGATTTATAATAGTAAGAATGATTATAATGTACCACAATTTTTTAGATCATCCGGGAAGAAACGTGGGGCCTATGCCTTTGGGACACTCGCTGCTGCCGGTGGGATGGCCTTTGCTTACAAATTCTTTGTGAATGACAAGTACGACCACATGGATTCCATTAATTGGGCCAAGCAGCAAATTGGCTTACTACCTGAACCGATTATTGCAGAGCCGGTTCTTGTTGTAAAATTAGAAACAAAGGGGGGAGCTCTTTCTGATGCGACGTACATAACTTTTTATCGTTTTTTTTTGCTGCTAAATGTGTCCCTAGCTTTCTTTAATCACTGATCACCTCCTGCGTTCCCTTTTGCTTTGTTTGCTTAGTACTATATACGTTTGTTTCACCACCACTTTTTGATTTCAGAGTCAACTGTGCGGGGAAGGATGAGTGTAGCGATCAGAAATGTAAGGAGTTAATCTAATTTTGATTTTAACTTGAGTTAATGTTAATTATTGTACAGGTGGTGATAGCGCATGTCTTCACAAAATGGACAAGGAAGAGGAAATCATTGCCAAGGCAAATAGCGACCTCGAGAAGGCATTGAAAGATGTAAAGCCAAAAGCCATGGAGGCTACTGAATCAGCTTTGAAGGCGAGTCCTTTACTATTTCTTCCGGGGTTATTACACATCATATCTGACCTTACATTTGTCATAGGCCTACTGCGAAGCGGTTGAAGCCGTTAAATTATTCATGGATAAAGCATATTGTGCCATCGAAGAAGATAACTTAGATTCACCACGATTTGAGGAAGTCTGGTGTGAAGTTTACGAGACAGCAGTAAAAAGATGCGAAAAGGTAAGATCTATTACCCGCGCCCTATACGCTGAAGCTGGAAACAGCATTTCTTTTGATTAGGTTAAGGACGCTGTTCAAAAGGGTCAGTGTGCATGGGAACTTCTTTGCAAGCTACGTGAGATTATTGAAAACGGGAAAAATTGCAAGTACACTTCCTGCAATCCACTTCTAATTACTGCTGAGGAAACACTCCTCTGTGCCGAACGTGAGTTACTGAATGCTAAGGCCAAGATGGACTGTGTTCAAAGCGAGTCTCGTCTCGTTGAGCAATACAAGAACCTGGTCGAAGACTTTCGACGTGATGTTAAGGTAAGTTTCTCTAATTTGATGCTATGCTCAGGGCCTACATTACGAATTTAAATTTAATTTATTTATTTACAGGCTGAAATGGAGTCGATGTTGACAACGAATCCTGATTGCCGCAATAATCTGACAGATAACGAGTGCGCTATGATCCTTACTCACGCCTACAAGAAAGTTCTTCGCGTCCAGAAAGAACTTGCCATTGTTCAGGTATCTATGGACAAAGTTCCCAGCAAGCAGAAGGAAACTTTGTGCTGAGGTGCTTACTTATCCCTAATGGCTTTCTGTTTATACCCTTAATGATAACAACGCTTTTCCAACTTAGTGCAATTTTCCTTTTCCTTTGTTTCCAAGTCAGGTTCCCTGCGCGCTCCTACCTAACGACCCTCTTCCTTGCTTTTCAGGGCAAAGAGGACGACTGCGAACCTCCCCCCGACGACGACTGCGAAGATCTCGAACCCCAATGCTAAACAACCAACAATAATCCTTCAAATTTTATGACAATGTGACAAATCAGACGTATGCATCTCCAAAACTTTTAAATACTGTCTAATACAAAAAACCAATAAATCAATCAAAATCCTCAATCCCTTCCTGCTTACTAAGTCCGCCACTCTGCTTCCTTTGTGCTTTGTTGTAGATGGGAAAATTTTCCAGCAAATCCTTCGTGGTTTCAATCTCTTAATCCTAGATAGATCCTTGATTCCTTTGCCTGAGTTTTCATCCTTGATAGATGCAGCGGAATGTCATAAAATATTGAGCTTAGCCACCTATCCTTTGTCCATGGAAACCCATGCCGTGGGCTGCGTTAGTAGCTTCAGCGTTTCTGTTCGCAGAACCTTGCCTAGTTTTCCTAAACATCCCTGCTTCCTCTTGCTGGCTCCATTCTTCCTGTTGCTAATTATTTCCTGGAAATGTTTATCTTAAAAAAGTACAAATTCCAATGCCCTTAGTCTAATCCACCCTAAAAACACTAGTTGCACTGTCTTTGAATATGAATGCTGAACTTTGCAGATGATTACGCTTAAGCCCATAATGCAGCACAGCAGCATACTGTTTCTTCAATTTTTTTTTCACAGTAAATGTCTTTGCTAAATACTGTATTTAACTACACAGGCAAAGGGACTTTCAAATGACCTTGTTGGATCTATAGACATACCTGAAGCCCAGCAGAAGGTGAGAAAGTAATTTATCCCTTTTCATTTATATTTTTATGTGAAATTAATTTGTTGTCTTCAGTTGGATGAAATGAAGAAATATTATGAGGAAGAACTTGTAAGGATCCTAGCTCGTCAAAGCCAAATTCACCACGATACGCTGGAGCTGAGTAAAAATATGATGCGCGAGGAATTCGAGCGGAAACTTAAGCAGAATTCTGACATTCTTGAATCAGAACATTTGGTTGACCTCCGGATGAAGTACACACAGGCCACGACTGCTCTTGCAGCAATGAGATCATTTCTTTCAGGTGTGGAATAACCCCCTCACATCACTGCGCTGGGGAATTTTATTGAGCCGCCATTTTGAAATTAATATTTGGTCTCATCTTCAGATCGTAGAGTACAAGATCAGCGTTCAGAGGAGTTAAGGAAGTTGTGGGCGTACTGTAGCAACATTTATAATAGAATCAACTACGCTACGGCAAGCGATTCCGTGGTTACATTTAGTAAAGGTAAGGCAACAACTCAAAGAAATTTGCTTAAGTCTGTGTAATCATTTCATTTTGGGTTTAGATAAACTACTCAAGGAATTCTCTGGGGATCAGTTTGCAGTCCAATTAATTAAAACTATTCCAGATAGTATCGATAGCATTGAGTATTTAAGAAGTAGGTTCTTCAACAAGATTGATAAAACCTGCAGAAACGTCGGAGTCTTTCGACCAGATGAGAGTGTATCAGTCGGGAAATATTTCTGGGGTTATATTCAAGGAGCACTCACAACTCGATGTGGTAAGAATAAAAGGAGGTCAAAGACCATAGGAAAATTTCACGCTTGGCATGCTTTCTTTTTTCTTTTTACAGAAGGTGGACAGGAGTCGGGTAGTACAATTTATGAAATTTTAGACAAGACTGCTTTCCATCTTAGAAGAGGTGAACTCCTTCATGCGGTTTTGGAGCTGAACAGGACAGAAGGTAAGGAAACATTATAAGCTCAATCTTTACGTTTATAAATGGCTGTTTCTTTAAAACAGGTCCGGCTCGAGTTGTTTGCAAGGATTGGTTGTCAGATGCCCGTGCGGTACTTGAAGCTAGCCAGACCCTAGTAGCACTAATTACATATGCTAATGCAGAGAATCACTCCCAACTGCAAAGCTGAAGTTAGTAAATCCAAATTGTAATCGGAAGTTATTTAATTGTAATTGCAAGTGTAGGAATTTCCGCGTTCAAATCAAACTCAACTCCTCCTTGTTTGTTCCTCTTCCATTTACCAGTACCATACAAGTCAAAAGTAGAGACGTATCATTTGATCTTTTAAGAATTAAAAAAACAGAAGTTGGTGAAGATGAGAAACAGAGGTTAGTTGCCCATTACTTTTATTTGTATTAGAATTTTTTTTAGAATTTTTAATTCGATACAATTCCCTTGGAATTAAAATAATACGACTACTCATAGTGCAGCCCGAGAAGTAGTGACTGGACAGTCGCTTACAATGGACCCATAAATTTAAAAAAAAAATGGAACAACCAATAGGAAGGATGGAAATGAAAGAACAGTTATCAGAGATCAAATTAACATACAACTTTTTATAACTGTCAAAAATGAGTTCTAATCACTATAATAATTTCTAAACTCTATTTTCTTTTCAGCCTAAGAAAAACTAATAGGAATAGTTGAAGGAAATTCTTGGCATTCAGTTTAGCTAGGTAAAACTACTAGGTTCTTTTTTTTTTCTCACAAAATAGTAGTGTTAGAGCTCGTTTGTTTTCATATTTGAACATTTTAAAAATATCCTAAGAACACCTTTCCTTCCTATCGTTACAACCTCTAAAAGTACGTATATAATTTTTTTTTTTCGTCATTATAAAGAATTCTATGGACGTTAAATTCTTTTCTTTTTCGACTATATTATATGAGACACAATAATCGCAAATTGTGTCAATCACAACCCAACTATCGATAATTTACTTCCTACAGTAACAAAAATCACAGAATCAAAAAGTTGAGTAGCATCACGTATAAATGGATGATCCTTCGTTTAGTTTTCAAGACGGAGGTTGACTTAAATATTGTAAAAAATAGGGACTTTTTTTTGATTTTACAAGAATAGGACTAATGTCAACAGGCCTGCTATCCTAATTTTTTAGGAATTTAAAAGCTCAGACTCAAGTATCACATACAATCCTTCAAAATGTCACCAAAAAATTAAGGAATTACTTTTTCCATAATATTTTTGATCCGATTTTTCTTGAGGGTGGACAAAGTGAGCAACTGCCTTTCTTAATTAAATAATTCAACTGAGATCCCTCATTCTACCTTTACTTATAGCAAATCAACCTCATTAATTAATATTATCAAAGGGAGAGAGAAAACTTAGCAATTAGTCATATTCTCAGAAAAGTAGGAAATTATATACCAGCGCGTGAATAATTCTATAAATTAAATATAAAGATGAATTAATTAAATGATAAAAATCACCCTTAGTTCCTCTAATAAGTCAAATAGTATTTTTTTAAACTAAAAAAGAGATTCAATAACGTTACCTCAGTCACCGGGGACGATATCATCGAAAGAGCAAAATGAGAGATGAGTTGATGGACTGGAGTTTCAGCAGTATTTCCTAGTCACGTCTAATGTGTTCCCTATGTCAACAGGATTACGCCCTCGACTGATCTCATCATCATGACTTGAGTTAGAATGAGTAGTACTTGAAGTGTTTGGAACATCTTTGGTCAGGTAATGATTTTGTAATTCATTTCTATGACGCGCTGAGTCTGGTGAGGGTCCACTCCGACTAACATTTAAAAATCGACTCAGCGTTTCACGCGTGCTGGATGCCACAGGTAGAGAAGACTTGAGCATTGACCCACTCATCTCTGATGACCCACCAGACAAGCTGCTCTCAGGACTTGACTTTAAAACTAGTTTAGAATTACTCTGATCTTTTCGTTTTGGACAACGAAGCAGGTGACGCTCCTTCACTTTGTACTCGAGGGTTGAGTGTGGAACCCCAAAATGGCTTCCTATTAATTCAAAAATTAGGGAGCTGGGGTTTTAAATTTCAAGGAATATGATAACTATACCTGCTCTGTGTACACTCATTTCTCCATTTTGGACGGCTTTAACTGCTTTCAAGAGAGCATCACGATCATAATTTCGATATTTTCCACGTTTGGGCCTACTTTTTTTCCCATTCGTATCTGCATCTGACATAAAGCCTGATGCCATTGATCCCTGGTCCATTGCCTCTTGAGCTAAAGAGTCTGAGTACTCAGTTCGAATTTTCTGCTTCAGCGGAGTCTGGCCCAATTCTTCATCCATCGAACAGTTCTCATCGTCGAGTCTCTGCCAGTTTCCAGGCATGTCTTTGGGCGAGGTAACTGTACTGGCCGGAGTTGGCATTTGAGCAATTCTAGGAAATTAAACAGAATAAATAGCTCGTGCTATTAATAACATATTTTGTTCGTTTGCGATTTTGCTTTAATTTTCGCGACCTTTGAAAAATTCTTCATATTCAGAAATATATTTTTTAACTGGACCTAATTTTTTTTCCTCACCTATTACTTCCGTGATCATCATCACGGAGCTTTCGTTTGAGCCGCCTTCGACCAAGATCCTGGGGACCGGTGGGAAGAACCGGAATTCTGAGAAAGTCGTTTGGTCCGTAGTCATCACTGCAGTCACTGCTATCACTAATATTTCTAAGTCCTGGATTTGAGTCTTTAGAATATTCCTTGTCTCGCTGACGTAATAATTTTGAGTGGAGCCATTCCTTGAGCACCTTCTTCTCCTGACTAAGTTCCCCATCGGACTTACCATCATCGTCGCTAACTTCTCTGCGGTCTCGTGAGCCAGAGAACGTTGTTCCTGGATTAGATCGTCTCACCGGAAGAAAAGCTGATGAACCGTGAATTTTCTCAGAAGGAAATCGTAAATTTTGACTGAGAGGAGCAGGCGACGACTCGTCACCACTTTTCTCCAGACCTGGGTACGGACGGGCTCGGAATTTCCCAAGCTTGTGTACTTTGTTCCGAAGGGTTGAGCGCGGAATCCCATAAATAACGGCAGCACGCCTAGGGTATGAACAAGAAGGAATATTAGAATTTTCTTCATTCTTTCATTTCAACATGGGAGTTTTCCGTTTAGAATTACCTAGTTCCCAGCTTCCCACTCTGAATATCACTGAGGGCTGCCTGGAGCTCTTGGTTGGTGTATGCCCGGCCTCCGGACCTCGGACTGGATTTCAACTGGATTTTTGAATAGTGCTCTAAGGCATCCCTTCCATTGCTGCTGGTCACCTCAGAGCTGACTAATTGGTACGATTCTTCTTCATCTAATGATTTCACACCTGTAGACCTAAGAGAAAAAAAAAACAAGGTAGGGATAATTTCACTGAAAATATTATGTGGAAACGAACTTGTTTTTCTGTGTTAGATCAAGTGGCTGCTCAAGCTCACTGAATGCAGAAGAATTTGAAAGACCAAGGTTTGAGAATTCAGATCCACGGAGGAAATCAATGTAAGGGCCGGCAGAATGGCCGCTACGCTGTGCGTTTCCAATGCTCGTAGCCAGCTCATGAGGATCCTGAAACTTGGCTCGAAAATTCTGAGTATGTGACGTATAGGGAATGTCATCAGTTTCTTGGGACCCAACCTATAATAACAAGTTTTAAATTTTAAATTTTTGATTTCATTCTTGAAAAACTAAATGGAAGTGATTAAGGCTACCTGCAGTTGTGACTGGTGATGCTGACTGAGTGAATGAAATAATAAAAGCGTGTTGAGTTTTTGAGCATCCAAGGCCTCGAACAGAGGACGATTCGCATTGTTGAGATCACCAGCAGTCATTCCGCCGCTGCCACTACCAGGGATTCCCCAGGCACGCTGAATAAAGTACCAGTATGGCAGTAAGCGGAAAATACTCTCGTAATTATCTGCAAAAAAAGTTTCTTTCATTAATTTATACTTCTATACTAAGAAAATTGAGTTTGAAATTATTACATATACGAGCAGCAGACAGATCAAATGAAACTGCTTAGCAACGCTCCTCATAAAATTGAAATATTATTGAACTCTAATCCTCGAAGCCTCCCCGACGGTATTATGAACTGGGACTCAAAAATAATCCCAATAAAAGTATTGAAGAGCCTCAGTTTCAAGCGGAAAACAGTATACATATGGAAATCAGTCATCAATACCGAGAATTATTCCAGAAATTAATTCTCTCTGTCTATCACAGTTTGACCGCGTCAACCGAGGCTTTAAGTGCGTCAAAATGAAGGCCGCACAGGGACAATCGGGACGGAAAGTATCTTTTAAGGTTTCATACAGAAAGCAATTGGTCGGAAAAAAAAATTGAGTTTTTAATTAACATAATTTGCTAAAGCGGAAAAAAATATCCAGGAAGGATTTCGTCAAAATTGAATATTGGTTAATCCGTTCATTCCAAGAAAAGAGAGGATGCTTTCAATGAATTTAAGCTGCAATTCCTGAATGCTCGTTTTTTTCTGCCGCAGACAAGCCGAGGGAGCCAAAACTGCACTGAACTGAGGAAGTACGTAAGCTTGACCTAAGCGAATGTTCCAGCAAGAAATGCAAAGCCTGTCCTAACGGTATCAAGTAATGGCTTTTTTTTTTTGTTACACATCAGAGAATCACGTTTTTTCTAAAGGAAAATGGCAATGGCTGGAATAGCTGCGAATTCTGCTCTTAAGCGTTTTTTGAAATAGGGACTCACCAATTTTCCCTTCGCTCTGGGAGCCATCCTCATCCTGAGCTTCTTCTTCCACTTCTTGAGGAGGTAGGTGGGAAAGCTCCTGTACAAAAATGGATTCTTGCTTAATTTTTTTAAGTTTGGGACTATTTAACTCCACTTCTTCCATAGTGTTCACAACTGAATAAGCTCAGTAGTATTTCCAGGATGATTAATTTTCCCTTATTTTGGATCAAAGCCAAGTCTGGTAATTTATTATTGGGAGAATGAAATTCTTGGTTTGAGGCTGAGAGACAGACTGATGGAAGTACTCCTAAAATTTATTAGTTTTGGGGATAACTTACATTGGGAATGGAGGTGGGAATGTCTTCGGATGATGATAATGGTGGGGTCAGTCTTTGCAGTAATTCAAGTCCTTGGGATCTGCTGGGGTCAAAATCGGAAGCTTGGGTCTCCTTATCTTGCTCCAAATCTCCCTCAACCGGATATAAATGTCTCCAATTTTCCTCACCAACCAGTTGACTTCCGATGGTCTCCAATCCTAAAATTTTCACATAACTGTTCACTTTCCGTCCAAATTAATTCACTTCTAATGCTCTGAGTGCTCCAATTCGGCATGAAACCATAATGGACCTCCGTAAAGGCATGAGAAAAATAATTGGATTCAGGAAAGAAATTCAACATTTTTCTCAGGGTCCTCTGAAATTATATTTTCTTCACTATTGAGAAGAGATAAGAAGAAGAAAAGAAATGGTTAGAGGATATGAAGAGTGGATTAAGGGGGTTGTGAATTACTTTTTTTGAATAATTGACCGGATGAAGGGATTACTAGTTAAAAATTGACAAAATACAGTTTCCAAAATACAGGGTAAAATATTATTAGTCAAATTCTGTTTGTAAACCCTGAAACCGGGTGGGATTTTTGCTAGAGTTCGTTCTGAATAAAACAGTATCAATTTTCCTGTTAATTTTTCTTTCCCAAAGCTAATGAAAATTAATTTCCCAATTCTGATGATCGTAACTATATTTTGTCATGTCGTATATTCAAAAGCGCTGAGAGAGAATAAGAGTCAAAGATCAAGTTCATCAAATACGATCGAAGATTATGACCCTGTGACTCAGATTTTTAATTTCAGTGACTGATATTTAGTAATAACTTAATGCACGACTGAACATTAAAGAGTTAAGATTTGGAAATCTGTGTCCCTTTAAACTTTCAGTTACTACTAGTCACAAATTGACCTCCAGAGAATCACCTTGAATTACATTCCAAAAAAAGAAGAAGCCCTACATATAATGACAGTTTTTAGAAAATTTAACGAAAGCGTGGACTACTTGTTAAATAATAGGTTAATAGAGTCACTGCGTGGGTCCAAACCAAGGGGGTTCAGTGCATAATGCACCCCTGCAGGAACGCAGTAAGGAACCGGCTTTCACGCTACTTTCTCTGCTCCTAGAATTTGTTTTATATCCGAAGAGTTCGTGGCTCGCTTTCATATGAAATTAGTTCTGATCTAAAAGCGCAGCAAATTCTGGGTAAAATGGACCCTGCTGCGACTAAGTTGTCGTAGGGTCCAGCTTCCAGATTTTGCATCTCTACTGATTCAAAACTAAGGACAGTATTAGGAGCCTCGTTGAAAAACGGACACTATAAATTTGCCTTTAGACAACTATACTTCAATAGAGAGTTAGAAAGACTCAAGATGAGAATGAGAATAGGAATTGGAATAGGCCTTATTCCCTTATTCTTGTTCCCCAAAAAACTCACAGTTAGAACAACGAATTCTCCTATCTGAAT
>JABASM010002906.1:0-10059 GCA_019776545.1 Brachystomella parvula | reverse complement strand
CAGTTTCACAATAAAAATAATTTTAATAAAAAATAAGGCAGTTTCACAATATTCTAAAGGCCCATTAAATGCCACCCATTTTACGTACAGCTCCTTGGTACTGATTGATTTCCTTCTCTGTGAAGTACGGCATTTGCTTGAATGGGTTCACAGAGACCAGGACAGGACCAATGTAGGACTACAAGGGAGAAAGCAGAAATTAAAAATAAGAATCTTCAATTTTTATTTCCGATCCTTACGAAAATCCAGTCATCCATGTACCGCTTCTTTAGATTTTCCACAATATGGTCCTCCGTGATTTTGGATAGGAGAACCATGTCGTCCACGCCGGACACTTTGACATTCGCTGATTGCCAATGGTACACCTGAAATCGTAAAAGCAAAATTAGGAATTTTAATAATTGAGCAGTGCTAGATGCTTAGGTGGCTTGACGTCACTATCACTATAGTCATTTTGAAAAAAAGCCCAATATTTCATTTAACTTATTGCCTCGACTTTAACAAATAAGATTTTACATTTACAGGAAATCTCTCATTTCTACAACTTACATTCCAGTAAGTCCGTTTTAAAATGTCATCAAATAAGATTTTACAAATTCTCAGCCTCGAACGTAAAATTTTCACGTCGAGCAGCTAAATGACTTAACACGTCTCTCGGCGATGGCAGGAGGACCAGAATTTTAAAAAGCAAATGCAATAAGCCACCTTTCTGCTGGCAAAGCTGTAGATGTGCATGGGTACTCAAATTAAAAAGAAACTGTTTTAAGAAAAGTTATTTCTTTTTAATTTAATTTCAGATTAATGAATTCAATGAAGATTTTCACCAAATTCTTATTTTTATTTCTTATTATTCACGGTAATTAAGATGACGGGTTAGAAGTTTATGAGAATATTTTCATAATCCATTTAAATACGCCACGAGATATTTATCTAGAATAAGTTTAAATAAGGGCAAGATTCAGCATAAATAAATCGCGAAATCTTGAATTGGTAAATAAACGACGGTTATACATGGGACGAAAGTCCAAAGGAACCTATTCATCAAAAATAATTTAAATAAACATTTCATCCCTGTTTCTGTCATCTGGACTGTGGAACCGAAATCTTCAAGTGGTGCTGAACATGAGTTCATCAAACCCTGATTATTAACCCTCGGAGGACCACCGATGTTGACAGCTGTTAACAAATTTAGAAATTCGAAAATTTTCTGGGGATAAATTCCTAGGAGGTTGAAACTTTCTGTACCTTCCTAAAAAAACGTTTTTCTACATCATTTGGAAGCAAAGCGGCGGGATGTATTTGTCTCCCCTAGGACGCAAAAATTGTTAGGTGGGGCTAACGCATATTGGGGCACAGTCCGACTAGTCCGGCAGTCCGTCAGTCCGCAGTCCGTTTTCTTTGCATTCCACAGTCCGTCAGTCAACAGTCCACCTTCATCGCATTCCATTTCGTCAGTCCACCTCCGAAAGTCGAGTTCCACATTCTGTCAGTTCGCAGCCCGTTTTCTTAGCATTCCAGAGTCCACTCGGAACGTATGACAGGAATTCCGAAGTCACAGTCCATTCTGGAATGGAATGGTGCCGCAATATGGGCTACGGACCCATGTTAAAGGACTGGAGTCCCAAACGCCCGGTCATGTTGACAACTGTGGAACCTAAAATAGCATCTAGCAGTGTTGACTCTTCCAAGTTTTCAGGATTTGAGTAATGGAGATTTGGTTGAATTGGCTGCATTTACCATATATACACACCATTTTAAGTTTGCTGAAAATTCTCAACATGACCGGACTTTTTGGTTTCCAAAATCAAACTCTCCGAGGGTTAAAGTTTCTCATCATCTAAGTCTCTCAACTTGCATCATGCCGTACAAATTTGTCCAAATTAAATTGAACTTATATTTAAAGTAGCCCGTATTAAATATTAAAATTACTTTGTTAGGTTGTTGGGATGAAAGGGGAACGAAAAAAAGCGCAGTTTTACTATTCAATAAGGGGGACTAATTACATGCCTTAAATGAGTTTAACAATAACTAAGCGTTTAAGAAATTGCAGAAAGCATAAAAACAAGGTGTTTTCTATTTTGGCACGTTTTTGCACGTAGAACCGCTCTCGCCCTTTTTCTGCATAAATCCCATCGCAACCAAGCCAAGGAACAAGCCAAATTAAGTCATAAGAAGGGACTCGCCCAAAGCTCAACCAGCATCACCCAAGAGTGACTCACATAACACATGCAAAAATGGCTTTTAATATTTAACATAGAAGAGTTTTTGGATAAGAACCAAAGTATAAAGGAGAAAATATAGGTCAGCTCAGTAAAATCAGGAGGCTGAAGTTTGAAAGGAAGAGTTCAAGAATTTCATAATTAATTCATTATTACCAGTTTCAAAGTTCATAAAACAATAGATGAAGGGCACAGGTTTTTTTCCCTTTCATTTTACACGAAATACTTGTTATTGAAATTGAGATTGCAATCTAATGTTATGTATCCACCAGATTTGCAAATATTGTGTAAGAAAAAATTAATTTTTAAAATTACTCTTAACTGAATTTCAAAATTATAAAATTCTATCAAGCTTGCCATACAAATACTTTGTATTTTTGTTAAAAACTTTTAAAAGGTACTTACCATTTTGGATACTCCGATCAATATTTCCTTAGATCACTATTTAAAGAAAACTTTTTCACACCACTGGACGATGTATAGAAATCACAACTTTTGCACAGTTAACATTCACGGATTCATTTTCAGATCGCTTGATTCATAATTCTATGACGCCTGTTACAGAAATAAAGACTCAGGCCCCAGAGAAGGCTTCAGCCTTCTCTTCTCCAGCGAAAGGTAGTAACTGCTCACAATTTTTCCACGAGTCCCAAAAAAAACTGTGAATTTTCGACTAGCCGAGTTTACCGATTGACTTTCCCAAGGACAGAGTTTATCAATCTTATCAGCTTTAAAAAACCACAAATCCACCGTGAGTATAGTTTTTATTAGGTTGCTCCTGGATAAGCCTAGGCACTGAAATCAACAAGGAAATTCCGGTTAAATTATCCAGAGCGATGATTGTAAAAGCATTTGTCAAGAATGATTTTCTTACTGACAGCTCACTACTACTGTAGGCAGGGAGCAGCAGGAAGGAAGCCCCGGAGGTGCTACTTTTTTGTGGAGATTTTTGCAAAAGTCTGCCCTGTCTCCTTGACGCCGGGTGGTGAATGTTGACAAATGGGGCTATGCTCACCTAATCTCATCTTTTTTCCATTGTGTGGGCTCTTTAGCTCTTTACCTATGAATCACTAGCCTAGACCCCTACTAGGGAGTAATGAATACAGAATGATGAGCTGTTCAATGAATCACCTTCAAGAAGAGGACTCAGCTTCATTGTCTTAGAATTCATACATTACTGATTACTCTACAAATATTTGCTCTCTTTACCTCAACAATAGAAAAAAGTCTACAGATTGGCCTCACCTCATCTTCTAAAACGCCCACTTCCACTCGCATTCAACAGTCCGAATTTATTTTCCGTTATAACAGCGAACATGATGTCATGGTCTCCACTGGACTGGAGGATTTAATTAATTTTACATCAGGGATTTTGGGGGAGAGGGATGTGGTGTCGATGAACGAAGAAGCGCAGGTATCGTTATTGCATTGCCCATTCAATTAAAAATAGCCAGAAAAAGAGCAGAAATGTAAAGTTGTTACAAAGCGAGCACTGGAACCATTTTTTTTTGTAGTAAAATCAAAAGAAGCTCTATTTTATACAGGTATCGAGTTTCATTGAAGGATTATCAAATACAACTGTCTAAATTGTAATTTTTTTTCTTCTAAAATCAGGTGTTCTGATTCTTGAGTTTTAATTTCTGGCATCCAAGAGAAGAACACTTTGGAAAAAAAATATGCAATAATATTTGAGCAGCGATAAAGTATGTCCAAAGTGTAGGAGGATTTTATCCAAGTTTTCAAGTCGTCCCATTTTCAAACTACTGCTGAACTAAAAAATCTGAAAACTGGGAGGAATGTTCTTTCAAATTCAGAAACTTTTTTGGGAATTTCTCCAGCCAAGGTTAACTTGTTAACCGCGCAATTAGGAAACTCAGTTTTGCAATAAAAGCTCGCCACAATTTAAACATTCTTCAGCTTAATTCTAAACTTCATGTTTTTATTTTCTCTGACAAAGCGTCTGCTTCTGCCAAAAACTCTCAAAACTAAAAATGTTAAAAATAGAAACTAGTATATTATACTTTTGCCATTTTACCATGTTTCCCACAGTTTCAAAATTGTTGGGTAGTTGACTGGCTGCAGAGGTTTTAACCCATCTGTAGTAGGATTCTAAACAACAAAGTTTAATGAGGTTATTCATTAACAGGGAAGAAGTGCATAATGGCTGAATCCGATGAGAAACCAGTAGTAAAAATCTATGGAAACAGTCAGCTGTCAGATCGACTAGCTGCATTCCAAAAGAAAGCAGAACAGCATCAGGAGACGCAAAGCCGGAATCCATTCTCCACAAAATACAGCCCAGCAAATTCCAAAAGCAATCATCATGACCCAAAGTAAGTAAATTACGAATTAAAGCGCTAGGAATTCAGCTTTTATCTCATTCCGAATCTTCTACAAATTTTATTATCCTTTAAGCTACGGGAGACCCATTGAAGGTAGCAAGACAGAGAAGCGTGGGAAAGCCGCCGCTGCCCATATTGGGAAGGAAGTCCTTGAACTTTGTCGCCTAATACAGGAGTATGGGAGAGGGGGAGGAGAGGGGGTGGAGATTACTTTCAAGGAGCTGTTCGACATGTACCAAGTGATTTCAAATAAAGTGGTCGGTGTCCTCCTCCGGGCTAGGAAACACGGCCTAGTTCATTTTCAAGGAGAAATGCTCTTTCAGCGAAGGGATGATGCTGTAGTCATTACTTTACTCGTCGACCCTGAGCAAATTGAGCAGAGCACTGACTGGACGAGCTGTGTTAAGGCTTCTACATAATTTCCTTCCTTTTTTATCCAATGCTTCACAAGAATAGCCCTGTAACTTTCCGTTATAATTACGTCTGCTCATAATTTTATTTTACTCCCGAGGCTCCAGGTGCAGGAAAGGTGCGAATATATTTGTGTACTACTGAGGAAAAATAATTTTTTAAACACATAATAATGATAGATTTTATTTGCAGGTTTAATTATAGCATAGCTCGATTATATATGAGAGGATACAAATTTTTAACATTTAATGTTCACAGTTTCGGTATAGTTCCCTTGTCTGCATCAGTATCAGTTCAACTTTTTCATATTCAAAAGTCTTCCAAATTAAGTTCCACACGTATTTCTGGATAAATTTTTTCAGGAATTTATCAATAATGATTTTTTCTAGAAATATCGGTTGGATTCTAAATTGATTAAAAATAGTTAATAACCTGGTAGGTATTTTGGAGTAAGTTTTTGACTGAGTAATTTCATGTAACTAACTTTAAACGACCCTTTGAAATGTTTTGCCCAGATATGTGTGAGAAACTTAACTTGGAAGACCCTGTATTTATATCTCTATAGACATACGACTTTAACAACAATAATTTTACTCAACACATTTATTAAAACACATCTGGGCTTAGGTTTTATTTAGAAAGGGCCACGATTATAGGACCAAATGATTTAGTAGTCAATTTTATTGAGGAGTTTAAGGAGATATTGGCACGCTGGATATGAACGGGAGGGTCATATATGAGAAGAGGAACTACCAAGTAAGTTCAACTGGCGAACATAAGCTTCCACTTGGCCTGCTGAGTGAATTCCTTGACGGTCAAGGTCCTTCCAAAAATCATAGTTGTACTTCATGTCCTCGATTACTTCCGGGACATCCAGAAATGCTAAGAAAAAAATTAATTAGAAAATCCATTAGAATTCCAGCATGAAACGCAGAATCCATAAACACAGAGGGCGAAGGTATATATAAAGCCCGAGTTTTATAGTTTAATGAAAAATCAGCCAAGAATTTTTTCCGTCGTCAACTGCTTTTAATCCACTGATGTGCGTAGCGGATTATTGCGTTGCTCTTAAGTCCACTTCTGGCTGAAATTAATCAAGAGTTTTCGAACTTGAGCTGATTTGATTCCAACTCTTAATTTTCGATTTTTCAACCCTATAGACAGTTCCCTCCCCACCCTGGTTACCTGGTCAGCTACCATGGGTATCTAGGTAGATCTTTTAAACTAAACCAGACCTAAGTAAAACTTAGACAAATATTAGGGTATATTCCCAGATTGTAAAGTTAGCACAAAATGTCTAATTACTTAGCTGTTTTAATTTTTTCCCGTTGCGCAAAAGAGATTGGGATCTCTTTCGTTTCTAAAATTTGACGAACACTGGTAAGGGGACCTACTCAGGTACTCTAATATTTTTCCAAGTTTTTTGAAAGATATCTACCTAGGTACCTAGGGTACCCAACCAGGTACCCAGGGCGGGGGCTGATAGAGCGAAGGGGGTAGATACTGATCAACACCCTTAGCAGAAGCTTACCGAATTTCAAAAAGCTAGGTCGCCCCAGAGTTAAAAATCAGGACCTTTTTTTGAAACGCTTTTTCTCTTTTGCGGTTCCGTGAGGAATCGCAAAATGAAAGAAGCATAAGATGGCGAGAACGTTATCTCGTAATTGAGCCAGGTTCAACTCCCAGACCCCCAAAGGAAAGACGAATTTTGATTAATGCTGAAATTCCTGTTCTTAATAGGCAGGTTACGTTTTCTTTGGTATAGCTTCTTTCTTAACTTTGGCAAAAAAAAGGAAAAACTGGTTTCGAAAAGAAAAATTGCGGGAATCAATTCTATTGGCCGAGCAGAAGGCAAAACCTTCTGTCTAAAACTGGACGATTTGGGAAGCAGTTTTGGTATTTTTTCTTTTTGCGGCCTTACCCGATCAACCTGCGGGAGTTGAAAAAAAAAGGAAAAGTGAACCAAATCGTACCAAACCAAAGAAAACGTAACCTCGCTAATACCGTGTGATTGATTAAGGTCGCCATATCGGCCACCCGCTCACAACCACACAAACCCGTGTCGCCCACTCACTTTTAAAGTGGGAAGGAGAAGATGGAGTGAGACTGAGAGAACGGGCGACACCGGGCGACACGGGTTTGTGTGGGGGGCCGCTATGGCGACCTTAATCAATCACACGGTAGTGAGATATAAAAGCTTTTTTCGAGAGCTGAAATCAGGTCAGACCCTGCTGAGTGGCCAGCTTTCAAAAATGTGGCGCTTCTCAAAAGCCAAAAAAGAGGTCCAAAATCAAATCAGCCTTACCCGTTAGGAAAATTGGTGTACAGATCTTGTCCAATTATGAAACGGGGGAATCTTGCACAAGCCGTTGTACACAAAGTCTGTCCAGCTGTGTAAAGATGATTGGATAAAGGCTTTTGTGTACAATGGGCTGTACAAGGTTTCTGTCCATTGGACTTATTTTGTCTACAACGGACTGTACACAATTTGGTTTCATAATTGCATACAAAGATTTTCCACCGGGTAGTTCGGAATCTCTCAAGCGAATGAGGTTCCGTAGTTACGCTAGGCTTTAGCTCACCATCCCATGCTTCGAACATGTCCGCTACAAAGTAGTCTACAAATCCAGTCTGAGATTTTGGAATTGAACATGTTTCTCTCTCAAACATTGGCATGACAGGCGGAAGACCACGGGCGAGCTCCTCCTCTGTCTGTCGGAAGTACTCTTCAGCAATCCGCTTGGCCCATACTATGCAGGACTTGAGTGGGCGCGTGGGATTAGCCACATCAGCACATTTGATGAGCATCCTTTTGATGAGAATGACATTGTCCGGGGTAAGGAGCGTAGAGATGTCAGGTTCAGTTGGGCTTTGGGCAGGTGATGATGATGGATTCCCCTCTGTACTCTGAGCTCGCTCACTAACCTTAGGAGGAACAGAAGCCGAGTCTGGTCCTTCAGTTACTAAAGCGTCATCTTTCCCAAGGAGTGGTTTTGTGAAAACGTTAACGAATTTTGACAGGTGCTCAAAATGTTTTGTCATCTCAGTTGCTAGGACCATGTCAATGATGCTCCGCCTCACAGTTTTGTACGTCTCAGTATCAAGGTTCTTGAAAATATTGACGCGAGGATCACTGAGGGAGAGCTTGAATGCAAAAGCTGCATGATGAGATTCAAGGATTGATAAGTCATTGTAAAGCAGTGCTAGCTCGTTCCCTGAGTTTGTTAAGTAGCCGCTGAAGAAGAAAACAATAGAAGAAATGCTTTGTTAAAAATTTCATTCAGGGATTTAAATCTTGAGAACTATAGGTTGAAGATAATGGAGCTCTAGCTTTCGGGAGAGGAGATTAGAGTGATTTGGGTTTTAATTCCCTCAGATCAGAATTTCTAATTTTGAAAATTCTTGGACGAGGTAGGATTATTAGAGGGTAGGCAGAGGGACGAGGATGGAAATGAATTTCATGGTTCGGCTTCCGTCACCTTTTTTACTGTTACTGACATTTTTAGGTTTGTGGAAACAAGGTGAAGTGATAGATTGAATTGAAATTGAGGAAATGAAGACATCCTTCTGGTCTTGTAGTGGTTATATGAGATCTTTCCAATTTCTTCTGTAAAATCTATAGCAACCAGTCGGGTTCCTTACTTTCTTCCTTATTCCACGTGTACGTCTCTAACTATTTGGAAGTAGAGGAAGTGAAAAGCGTGAGGAAGAGAGAAAGAGGAAGAGAGAAAGGAGGCTATGAATATAAACCTTTGATCTTTTGAGCTGAAGAGACGGATGTCTAACTCCGTGTAACCACCAAAGACACCATTGAAAAATATTTCTCACTATAAATAATTTCTCAAAGAAATGTTGAGAAAAGAGGGTTGTCTCACCTTGTTTTCCCTGGATGATCCACATCATGAACTACGGCTGCAATGAGACTCACCGCTTCATCCATAGGCTCTAAAAATGTCTTCAGTCTCTCCGTTGACAAGAAATAGGCGGTGGCCTGTCGGGAAATAATGAAAGAGAAATTTTTAGTTTTTGATTTCAGTTTTATACACTCTTCAACCTTCATTCTGATTCAATCTCTTAACCTCTCCCAAAAAACTAGAGTTCCTTTACCCGAAAAGGATGTTACAGCTTTTTACAGGGGATGATGTTTTATCCAAAAAATTTGAGGTAAATGGTCAAAACGACGTATGTCTTTGGTCTAGCTATTTAGATCTTTGATAGATTTTTTTTAAATTCAAATCCTTTTGCACTGAAGTACAAAAGGATTTGAATTTAAAAAGAATTTGCGGTGAGATATTGGGTTCAGATTAAAAAAGTCTACCTTGCTCCGCCCTGACCGTGCCATGAATTCAAATCATTTTAGTAGCCATGACGCCGACGACCACCACAGGTAGTTGGGTAAAGAGTGCCATGTGTGGCGTATTTTCAGACAGAACGCTGAGCGCTTGGAGTGACGTATTAGTTAAATCTCATGAGGTCAGTTGATTGACTTTTGGTGAGCCCTAGAGTTCACAAATGTGAACTTGCATCCTCCAACAAATAGAAAAGTTGATTTAACGGGTCTATTAGTACAGGGGTGCCGGCTGGATTTTACACGATTATGAAAATTCGATAACTTTAAAGCACGCTTCCAGCGCAGCGTCGTTCTCGCTGATATCTCAGCGAAAACTATTAAAATAATAAAAAAGGGTATACTTCATTAGCACTGCATGCTAAGTAAACCTGCCGCATTTCATATTTTCATGCAAGCACGCTTTGAAGTTATCGAATTTTCAAAATCGTGTAAAATCCAACCGGCACCTCTGTACCTAGCTAAACAAGCTTCAGGCTTAAGGCTTATATCCCAGCTGCAGGATGTCATGGAGGGCAGGTATATGGATGCGGGCATAAAACCATGGTCAGCTATCCTGCTCTTTCGATTTGAGAGATGCCTTCAGATGATTATAGCAATGGTTTATCATAGTATTGGCCTAGCGGTCTGCTAACCCAATGAGAACAGATACGTAAAATACCCGTAAAATTTGGTGTTTTACGTAAATTCACGTTTGAAAACCAATTTCATTTGCTTTCGTCGCCGTGATCCGTAAAAT
>JABASM010002904.1:0-10065 GCA_019776545.1 Brachystomella parvula | reverse complement strand
CTGGTATGCAATCATATACACCCGCTATACCTCATACATCTCATATTATTTTTTCTCTTTTATGTCTCATATGTCTCCTACTCGCGCTATTTCGTACACCCGTTTGTACGGTTTATTATATTCGGGGTTGATTCTGTGGTTTTGAGGGATCGATTTCTCATCTCTCAGTTTTCTGCCTCCATGTTTTTTCCCGTTTTTTTTTTCTATCATGCTTTGTGTGTGTATAAATGGAAGGGTGGTGTAGCATAATTGGAAATGTCAGGGAGTGGACGGATGTGGTGGTGACTCACGTGACATGTCGAGTGTTAGATTTCCCTCATTGTACTCTCCAACAGGGACCCAAGCAAATTTGTCTTCCTCTACCCGACGGAAATGAATGATGTTGTATCGGGCTGGGCCATCACTAAAAGCATCAAAGTGAAAAATGTCCTGGCTCAATCCTGCAAAATCCCAAATAATAAAAGTACGTCATTTTCGTATCATTCTCCAAACTTCTCAGGTTTTAGAAATCAAGGGAAATGTCCAAGGAAAATGAAATAAGAAAAAATGCATTTCCCCGAAATAAAAATGCATGCGAATAGGATTCGTCAATTTATCTTCTGGTAGAAATTCTTCCCATTTTCCTTAACTCATGAAATATGAAAAAATGGAGATTTTTATCTTATGAGTTTGGGAATTGGAAAAAAAACAGGTTGAACGGAAAGTAAAAATTATTATATGAAAATTATTATTATTATTATTATTATTAAATTATTATTCTTATCCAAAGTGAAAGTGATAAATAAAAGCAAATATATATTGGAAAAAAATTATCTGACTATCGAAAGGTGGAACAAAAAGTGCGGGAGTTTAAGGAAGCGTTTAAGAATTGAACCCACTATAGGGAGCTTTTGTCCAAATCTTGACGTCACCGTATTTTAAAAATACTAAACCTAAAAATATGAAAACTGGCAAGAATGTTTCTTGAAAGTCGAAAAATTTTATGGAAATTTTTCAAATTTTTAAGTTCAGTATTTTCGAAATGGGACGACTTAAAAACTTGTAAGAAGCTCGCTATAGTTGGTCCATTCTTTAATCAATGCTCAGCTGTGTAACTTGCAGCTTTCTTTTGAGTTTAAATTTCTTAATATTTTGGAAGCCAAAAATCAAAAAAAGATTTTGATTTCCAATCAACAGCTCTCAAAAGTTCGACATTAATGCTTAACCTTTGACCTTTACGGCTACCTCTTTCAAGGTTCGATTTCGAATTTCTAAATCTGAAGCAAAAAATTGGTCTACGGTTTTCGACATCCAGAATTAAAAGCCGAAGCTCATTTTCGATTATCTGATTTTGAATTCAAACCTTTCGTATTTCTTGCCCAAAAAGATTACCTCGTGTTAAGATAACTATGTCCCGAAAACTTACATAATTAAATTGTACATTTTCATAGCCTGTTAGCCTGGAACTACAAAATTGAGAAACTTGGACGGGATGTATAAGCTGAGCTTAACTTGAAATCAAAGTTGGAAAAGGACCCCACCACATTACCATTACCAAAGAATCTCACAGCTTGGAAAGTAAACTTGCAGCCTTAACCCAGTTTTCAGCTTAAAATTGATTCATGAAGGTCATTTTCCCAAATTCGAATTTTATTGAACTCTGGAGGTCACCAAAGGTCAGCCTCTTGGCCACAGGAATCTGAACAGTCGATACTTGCATTAGCTTTTGGCTTCGTGATTCCAAAACTATATTGAGGTTGACCCTTCTGAGTTAAAAAACGGCCGCTAGGGGTCGCCTAGCATTACGCTGACCTCTGGTGACCATGTTTGGGTTAAAAAGGTCAAATTTAGCATGATTTTGGAATCAGAAAATCAAGAGCTTTAGATTGCCGCATCTCTTGGCCAGATCCGTGAGGTCAAGGAGCTTAAGTGACCTCTGAGGTCAAGTTAATTTGAATTTGACTTTCTCCAATCGATTCTATGCTAAAAACTGAGTTTAGGCAGCAAGGGTTTCTTTTAAAGTTGTATGGAGTCGTTTCCTTAATGGTAACTTCGTGAGATCTTTTGAAGTTTGAAGTGGTTTCTGATCCCCTTCGCGGTTGGAGTATTATTATAGAGGCTCATGGTTGTGTCACGGCCTTTCTGTTTTCCTAATCCTATAATATCAGTTTTGAGTTTCCTTCCCCAATTCCACTAGGACTCACCCAGAAATGTGACGTTCTTGAGGTAGCCGAGGAGAGTCGTTCCGTCGACTGGCTTCATTTTGTTACAGACTCCAGGATTCCTTTTCCCACCGCAAACTACTTCATGCATATCCCTATGAGTTGAGAGTAAGGAAAGAGAGAAAAAGAGAAAATTAGAGAGGAGCTCTTCATTTCTCTCCTTTCACCACACCCGCCGCTCTTCTAGACTCATCATCATCCTCACTTTCAATTTCAGTGGAACGGAACACACCAGTGCATCGGACCATAAACTTACTCCTTTCATGACCCATACTCTCACTATCATCTACAACGAATTCAAAATTGGAGAAAAGCCATGGAGCTCTCTGGAATCATTCATTCTCATTAGGAATTTTACACAGAGAGACTCCATATGCTGGGAAAACGAGACGACTACTTCCAAGCGTTTTTTTTAGGGCTTTTGTAGTCACCACAAATGAAGAAAAAATTTTTAATCATCAAAGTGCTACTATTCCCAAATCTTGTTCAATTATGAACACAAAATTCCGCAAGCTAAGATACTTCCAACAATATGGCAGCTTATTGGCTTATTTCGTATATTTCTGTATGCGTAAAAACTAACTAAATCATTTTTAACCCCCAAAAAAAATCACGGATCCATTACAGGGTATTCCAAGTTATCTTCATCACACATATCTGGGCAACTTTTTTCAGCCATTTGATACTGATATTTCAAATATCAGTTGGAGTCCGAATTGCATAAAAAAATTTCATCTTCTGTTAGTTATTAACAGCGCGAGCTATTCATGCGAACGCAATGTTAGTCTGTGTAGTGTCCGGACTTCCGTCCGTCCTCACCTCTATATTTTAGCAAGGGATGATTGGATTGTCTTGATTTTTAGTATGAAAGTACTTTAGGGTCCTTAGTTGTGAAATCCAAAGTTTCATAGCGATCGGCGAAGTTTTGCAAATTTTCGATTTTCGGGCATAATATGCCTGTGCATAGTATGTGTATATGTGTATAGTATGTGCTCGTATGTGTATATGCCATTGCCATATAGACCCGGTACACCTCCATATACACCCAATACACCCGCATATGCATCCAGTAGACCCCTATATACACCCAGAACTCATAAAAATTATACAAAATTCTGAAAACATTAGAATTTCATAAAAATTTCCAAATACATCAGAATTTTATAAAAAACTTCAAAAAACGTCAGAAATGTATAAAAACTTTCAGTGGACCTCAGGAATTCGTAAAAACTTTAAAACCATATACACCTGGTTCACCCCCATATACACAAGGTACACGGTAAAAATGTGCACGGTACACTCGCGCTATTTCGTACATCTGTGTTTGCACGGTTTATTTTAATACCCTCACTTCACTGAAAAACTTCTCGTATAACCATCTGTCATGGACTTTTCAAAAAATTTGCCCAGATATGTGTGGAGGAGAATAAATTGGAAGGCCTTGTAAAAAACTAGAGAAATTTTTCTTTGAGCAAGCTAGGCGGCGGTTGAAACAAAGGAAATAAATTTATTTTCTTTTTATGAAAACATTACCTGAGTGCGTAGGCGAAAGCCATGACAGCATCTGAAACAAACTGGAGCTGAGCTTCAAACTGTGTATTTTCCGGCCCCAACTCCTCATCTCCACTGCAGATTGTTGTGAAGTTCCGATGCTGGAGATTGGTTGTGTTAGGAAATTTACATTGAAAGTGATGCTCCCAGAATTCTAAAGGAGAAATAAATAAATAAGAAACCAGGAAGTTTTCATGTCAAGGAATCTTGTGCCTGTTGGGTTCGTGGTGGGCCGATGAAATAAATCAGGGTGAGCAATAAATCTGGTAAAGCAGCCTGTACTGAATAGGTAGAAGAATAAAATGAAAAGCCTGAGCAGAATCTAAGAATCATAGATTGGAGTTGGGAGAAAGGAAATTGTAGGAGAGAACTAGGTCAAGTCATCAAGACCCCAACCCACTCCTCTTCAGATGACAACCTTCCCCCTCCCCCCAACCGTCTTATGAAGTAGCAGCACTTAGACCAAAAAAATAAATCAATTAACTCTCAACTTCCTTCCTTGTTAGCCCCAGGAAGACGATTTATGAGATTCAACCGCAGCCGCTTTATTAGTTACTCTCCACGCGAAAGTAAAGTAGCCTCGACCCTTCCGATCATAAACCTGAACCCCTCAGGTAAAAACGACACCTAAATTTTTCAAAAATCGGAAGTATAGGTGTCGAACACGATTGCCTTTAAAATGGTAGTGTCACGACAAGCTATAGAATAGTTTGAACACACAATTTTTTTCCCCTGATAAATTGAAGAGAGAAAAATGTACATACACAACTGAGACAAGCTACTACTATTGTGTGGTACGTGAAAATTGTATTGAGCACTTTTCCCTCGGCACGGTTTAAAATTTTGAAACTGAGGTTTCTGGCATTCGCAGAAGAACGTACAATGCTTGCGCACAGCGTTTGGAGGCGCCACGAGCGACTTGCGCTAAAATGATTCCTTTTTGCGCTCCGAGATTCACGGAAATCATTATCTGCGCAATTTTAGCGTGAATTCAGCGAAAAGGTTGGCGAGAAATCAGAGCAAATTTAAAAATCATATGGTTTTTTAACCCAGCGTGAAATAAGCTTTTCAGGGACACCCCACAAGCCCAAAAGCTAATGTTGACCTTTAGTGACCTTTTGAGGTCAAAGTTCAAGTTTGACGTGTCAACTGATAGATAATGTTCTAAACTATCACCCTGCCTTTGAGCCGAATCGGATGAGTTTTAGGTCGATTTTAGCAAGCAGCCATTTCATAATGTAAATGCTGTGTTGTCCTTTAGCAAGGTAAGAAAGCGAGTTACGGCGTTTGACTCATACTTTTTTATCAAGGCACAATTTTTGATTTAACAAACGGAAATACACTAGGTTTTCCTTTAAGAATTTTGTAAATCGTGTATTTTAGGCAAGAAAAATCCACCTGGAAAAATTTTCGAAATAAGTGATTCACAAATGGTGTATTTTTCAAATAGGTTCTACATATGTGGTCCTTAGAATAAACTCAATTCTAATGGTCACTTTTCCAAATTGAGTTTCCCTGACGGATTTCCTAAGACTTTACTCTTTTCCAAAATGAGCAAAACACACTTACCGACAAACCATGGATTCCTATTGTTATTCCTGACATTTAGACTGAAAAAGTACTGGTCGAAGCCAATGACTGGATTAGCCCTTGGCTGGACGCTAAGCGTTCCTTCAACTTCCTTCTCATTTCCATCCGAAACTACAACCCGTGCACTCCAACCGTCAGACCCAATCCATGTAAACTTCCCCGTTGCATTTTGTCTCCGAACAGCTGCCATTAGTGCCTTCACTTCTTGATCCGATCCGTAGATAATCACACCTAAAGAAAAAAGGAAAAAAAAATCGAATCAGGTAAGACCCTTTTCAGGAATTTATGAGCCTTCCTCAAACTTTTTTAATTTCCTCCCAAAAGTTTAATCATTCCAAAGACTTAAGCACCCTCGAGAAGCTCAATAAGCTTCAGAAGGAGGGAGAGCTAAGATAAGCGTGAAAAAAAATGAAAAAAAAAACTTGGGAATTCACAAACTTTGTCTTTAATTTAAAAGAAAAAGTTTCCGTTTTTTTAAAAAAAAGTTTTCACACGGGTAAAATGAGTTCACAACAAATGAGCCGTTTTTCACAGATGAGTCCCAGGAGGAGCTCCGTGGCTGAAAGCTACCAAGTGGTTTGACTGGCGTTAGCCTTAAGTTGTCGCAAGGTTACGTATACTCGTCTTTTGAGTAGTAGTAAGCATTTAATGGGATTTTTTGAGAGGCCCGCTTAAGCTCCTTCCATTTAGCTCATTGTTTTCTCATACCACTTTCACCAAAGGAAAAATAAAATTCGATACGGACATCACACAGGACCGAAAAAAAGCACCCGTCAAATTTCTCATCATCTCCACTTTAACTTTACGACTTTCCTGCACGCGAAATTCTGTCAAGAAGAAACAGACGCTCAATTCCCCTTGGAACCCTCCCTTTTTCTGCTAATCGACTGTTAATCTCTAACAAAAAGAGAAGAAAAAAAATGAAAGAGAAAGTACGAAGAAAGTTAAGTGGATGGCATGACGACTTAGTCAGCTTAACAGGTTTTTCCCATCTTTTTTAAATGGAAGCGACATGTGTCTCAGAAGGAAATCTTTAAAACGACATGCGAAGGAGAAAAGAAATGCAAGTGTTAGACTTGGGAATTCACTTTCACTAGGCAGATGGGCAGGTTTTCATGCTGTTGGCTGGAAAAAACGAAGTTAAATCCCTGCCTTGGAGGCTCTGAATTCTAAATTTAAAATTAAAGTCATCAGATAGTTATGAAAAATCATTTTTCAGCTTGAGGCTTTTGTTTTCTTAATTTGACAAGGAAAATATGATTTTCTTCTCCTACGAAGGCGGTCCGAGGTTCCGTTAGAACTTTCCCGTCTCCCGCCACGTAAAAAGCGTTCAGATTTAAAATAAATCTGGATCTGATATTTTGAATCCGAATTTTTGAATTTAAGAAAGAAAGAATAAAGCATAAATCCAAAAAGTAAGCAACCGATAGTTTCGAATATTATTTATCGATTACCATGCGAAATTAGACCTTTGACCTCAAAAAGGTCACCAGATGTCAACATGAGCTTTTGGGCTAGGGTGTCCCTGGAAAGCTTATTTTACGCTGAATTTAAAAATCAAATGATTTTTGATTTTGATTTTTGCCAATTTTGCGCTTAAACGTTAGGCTGAATTCACGCGAAAATTGTGCCAACATCGCGCAAAATTTGCAAATTATTTGATTCTTGAATTCAGCGTAAATTAAGCTTTCCAGGGACACCTCAAAAGCCCACAAGCTCATTTTGACCTCTGATGACCTTTTTGGGGTCAAAGGTCAAATTTCGCATAGTGGTCGCTTAAATAATATTTGAGGTCGATTTTTACTGGCGGAGGTTTCATAATGTTAAAGTAGTGTTGTCGTTTTGAATTTCCAAATTTGGATTATTAAATTTGAATGTTTAAAGTCTTGGACGGTGTGGGAAGCGTTGGGCTTGGGGACTATGTACATTTGGCACATGCAAATATTTTTACCTTTTGCCTTCGGCTCTGCTGTAATCCTCTTGACGACAAGATCGTAGGAGGCTTCTCCTGCAACTCCAGAGTCTTTGACCAGCATCTGCTTGGCTGCAATGCAAATATTCTTCTTTGGCAGAAGTTTCTCCAACTCCTCAAGTGCCTGGAGTATAAAAAAGAATAAAAAATGAAGAAAAGTGACTTCGAGTCTTGACTTAATCTCAGAGGATGAAAATATTGAGAGTCAATATTGACAGCTCTTTTCACCCATTTTCCATTTTATCTTTCGTAAAAAAAGAAAGTGTGATGGAGATCCAATTGAAACATTTTATGAGATAGGGGCGGGAAGTTTTCAAGTTTTCTTACGTCGTTTGAAAAGTCGTTAAAACAGGCACGAGTGGAAAAGATAAGGGAGTGGAGGCTATGATCTCTTCAAATCTGTCTGCAGAACCGTAAAGATGATAAAAATTTCAAAAACTTAATCTTATACCTGAAGGTTTTTAAAAATGCAATTTAAAAAAGACATTTCCATGTTTGCAGTTTCCATGGTACAGAGTCTGGAATTTTTCCAACTTTTGGCGGTATTTTTTAAAATATTTTATTCCATTCACATTACCCCACTTTTAAATTGGGCCTTATAAGTAGGCGAGCAAAATGGGAAGCATGTGAAAAAGAGCATCTGAAATTGACATGGGGCAGATTTGAGTGAAGAAAAAATGGCCTTCGTCCAAAACTTTTTCAGGAAGATGGAAGAGGAATAGAAACGCAATCCCAGGAACAGTAGGACACAAATCAAAGAAGAAAAAAAAGGCTAACGGCTAAATTTCTTGGGTTTTTTTGAAAAATCAAACCCAATTTATTTCGTTCAAAATCTAGAATTTACTGGAGCAACAACCTCCCGACAATTTTAAAAAGCACAGAATTTAACATGCTGTTTTAATAAACCTTATGTCAAATTCATCACTTTATTTTTTCTTGATGCTGGTTTAAAAAAAAGTGTCTTAAAAAAAATTTTAGGAAATGTTGATTTGAAAATGATTGGAAAAACGAGAGTTTTCCTTTACCTTGGTGCCATAGTTGGATTCCTCATAAATAATTGACACATACTTCCACCCGAATTTTTCAATGATGTCAAACATAACCTGGACTTGGTTCTTGTCTGATGGGATTGTACGGGCAAAGAAATCATATCTCTGCTTGTTACTTAATTCTGGACTCGTCGAGAAGTGAGAAACCTGAAAAAAAGTTTAAAATGAAGCTTAAAGCTATACTTAAAACCCGAAATTTGGAACTCCTTGTTTCATTTTCTTCTTAAGTAGGATTCACATGGAGACGCAACAACGATGTTTAAGAAAATTTGTCACATGCAAAGAAAGGGGTAATTCTCCAACAGCAGTATGACGACGTTGAGGATTCTTAATAAAACGCGGCCGGTAGTGACGCGAAACCCTTGTCATACGACTTGTTTTCACCAAAAAAACAAAAAACGAATCAAGAACTTTTTTTTCTGTCACTTAAATTGCAAAACAATTTCGTTTTTCGAACTAAAATTTTGTAGGCCGCGGTTTCAGACCAATGGCTTCTAAAAATCTGCAAATTGGCAGCGCTTATCGGAAGCTACTTAAGAAACCAGCCAAAATTCAGCAAAAAAGGGTACGTTGGAGAGAAACGGCAGCTTTTTCAGTTGGAAAAATGAAGGTTCCAAATAATAATTTTCGAAATTTTTATTTCAAAATAGCCAAAAATCCCTCCATCCTTCTGCTAAAGAACCACGTGGAAGCATGCTCAGCAGACAGTTTGCGGGTTCAAGGCGCAGAAATATGTGGCCTGGCTAAACACTGCCGATGACACGGAGAAGGCAAAAAAAAATTCTTTCTTCTCAGCGCCAAAGAGAAAAGCGGGTGAAAATGTGTTATGACAGTCAGAAACGCGGTAAGGCTTCCAGAAAAACCTTGATTTTGTTGTCGCGTCTTAATGTGAACCCCGCTTTAGTCCACAGTCAACTCTTACCTGTGGAATTTTAAAAAGCCGCAAGAGATTTGCGACTTGAATGGATGTCACAGATGAAGATGCTCCAACTACTCCTGAAATAACTTTGTTCTTCACTTTCGCTGGCAAGGACTCATTTGCACATTGCCCGATATCCACATCTTCAATATTACTTATTGATCCTGGAATAAAAAAAAAAAAAACTCATAGTATAGATTAAAATCTCAAAATTTTTTACAAAAAATTTCCACAGAATTCACTTTCGGCCCTGAAATCTTAGGGCTCCAAGGTTGAAAGCTATGCCAACACGAGCGGAAATCAATGCTTTTTCAATAACGAGCTTTTCCTTCCTCCTATCTGAATTTTCTTTTACCGTCATTTTTGACGTAGAAAGCTTTTAATAAAGAGCAGCCATTTGATAATGAGAAAAAAAAATGTCTGGGACTGAGAGCACGAACAAAGAAAAAATTAACATGCTTCGGTTATTATTTCTCTTTCTATTCAAAAAAAGAAAAAAAAAATGATAATTAAGAAAACAAAAAAGGTGATAGGAAAAATTTCCAAGGTTAATATTTCACTGTCTTTCATTTATGACTTTATTTTTTCTATTTTTTTTTTTTCTGGGAGTAGAGGTTGGTGGTGGTTGGAACTGAGCATTTTCAGCTGAATATTCATGAAAATAGTAACTGCATTCCTGTTTTAGAGAAAAGACAAAGAGCTTTTCCTCGTTCAATGAGAAATAATTGGAGAAAGTAGAATAAGGGAGTTTGAATTGAGTTCATTTTAATGAAAGCTGGTGGT
>JABASM010002903.1:0-10068 GCA_019776545.1 Brachystomella parvula | reverse complement strand
ACAAAAACTTAATGAAACAAAAATTGTAAAAAGAAAAAATGAAGAAAGAAATTTTGAAGAAGGTTTTTTTAAAGTTTTTGAAAAGAACAGTGGAATTTAAAAAGTAACAGAAGTTCTTATGCAAAAGGAAACTGATTAAAGCCACTTGCTTAAAAAAAAACAATGTGAACGTAAAGAAAAAAAAAGTTGCTAAAAATTGTAGAAAAAGGCGTTCCAGGCAGAGGCCCGTGTGGACACTAGGAAATGTCCTTGATCCGGCAATCGTAGGTGAAAAACTAATAACTTCCTCGGTGAAAAGATTTCAAAGTAAAGCTGAATATTTTGAGTTTATTTTCCAGGTCTTCGAAAAAATGGTTCAGATGAGGTGGGAGGCGGAAGCAGGCAAGCTTCATTCTCAGATGTCCCTTCATTTGGGAGTCGTCCGGTTTCATATCAAGAGCTGATATTTCTAGCATCCCGTCTGAGTCGTTCGCCGCACATGCGTCAGTCGAGTTTAATCAAAACAGCCCAACCTTGCCATTGCAGTTACATTTTCATAGTCACGATCAATGTAGAGACATTGAAAATTGTGATTTCGGATAAGATAAAATCATTTTAACATGGAAAAACTAAAAAGATAACGCGATTTCAATTATTTCAGATCTTTCCGTTTCCCTATGACTGATTTTGGAAATGCGCATATAACCTTGGCCAAATCAAGCTAATTTTGTCACTGAGTCGAACCTCGGCCGGTCAGAAGTACGTTTGGAGCTCCCTTTCTTTGGGTTTTTTAAAATATGAAGTTGATTACGCAGCTTGTAGGAATTGCTGCTTTATTTCTTTTAGCTGAAGTCGCAGCCAAAAATGGTAAGCTATTAATATAAAATCAATACAATCTGAAAAAGCTCATTGTTCAAGGTAAATTTCTGATTTCAGTGCCGAAGCTCAAAAATACGGAACATCAAGGGAGATCATACGGGAATTTTGCACCAGAAATAAAAAATGTTTTTCAGATTTTGTCATCCAGCTCACCAGTCCCCAATATTCCAAACAGCCCTATGGACAATATTGCTTCCACATCTACTCAGTAAAAAAAGAAAATTAGTGTATCACAATATTTTGTTAAATTCCTTGGTTTAATTGTTTATTTCTTTTTAGCATTTTTGCAAATTATGCAAAAATTCCGGAACAGGAAATTAAAATTGCGAGTTTCCACACTTCAGGGCATAACGGCGTGACTCACGTTTACCTTCAGCAAACTATCAACGGCCTCGAAGTTGCTAACGGCGTAGCAAACTTAAACATTCTCAAGGACGGGGTTGTAAATTCTGTCGGAAGTTCATTTTACAGTGGACTCCACCCCAAGAAGCTCGGTAAGTGAATTTCGGAATCGCTCGCTTTCCTTTCTCGTACTTTTTGGAATCTAAAACTTTTGAGTTTTTGAATTTAATTTTCCACCGTTATCATTTCTTTCAAAGTATTATTCTTTTCAACTATTGTTATCATGATTTTTTTTTTCAATTAATTGCAGATGGAAATTTCAAGCCAAAGCATACTGGTTTTTTTGTTCAGTTGGATTTTTTAAATATTTTAACTAATTATTTTTTGATTATTTTTGGCTGCTTTTTAAAGTTTTTGATTTCTTTTAAACTATAAAATTTTTTACAGCATTGAAGGTTTTGAATTTTCGAGAATTTTTCCTATTTCCCATTTTTTTCTAGCTTTCTGAATCATTTGTCTATGTATGTTTTCGGAATTTTTGAGTTTTGTATTTTTTGAATTCGAAGTCGGTGTGCGAGGCTTTGCTTTTATTCCTTTATTTTTTCATCCACGAAGGACCAGGTACTGTTTTCTGAATTAAATAAAAACAGAGCAACGACGCCTTTTCTACCTTCGCCGGTTTTCATGTACTGCTTCCGAATTTATTAATTTTACGAATTCTTGTAATTGTGCCGCCACAGATAACTACGGATTCGATGAAGTGGCAGGAAACTTCCAAGACTATAATTTCGGGCGAGGGGCTGAAAGCGGTGACCCTGTTATTGTGAATGCGCAAGATGGCTCCGGATTTAACAATGCGAATTTCCTCACACCTCCCGACGGTTCCAACGGCGTCATGCGCATGTACCTTTTCAATGTAATTCCAAACCAGCCAATGAGGGACTCAATTTTTGACTAAGCCATTGTGGTGAGTGGGGGTCCGAAAACCTGTTGGAAAAAGCTCCTAAGAATAACTTCGATGAATGAAATTCTCATGTTTTAGATTCACGAGTACCTCCACGGTATTTCCAACAGGCTGACTGGCGGTAGAACGAATGTGAGATGCTTACAAAGTGAAGAGTCTGGGGGAATGGGTGAAGGGTGGGGCGACATCTTTGGTATGATTTTTCAAATGAATAGAACGACGACGCGGGACGCTGTCTTTGAAATGGGCAAGTACGTATCCGGAGAAGGGATTCGAGTCGCGCCTGTAAGTTCCTCAGCCCATATTTTAGTATCCATTGAAAAAAAAAAAGGAAAGGACTTCGCCACAATAACATTATGAAAGGTGTGCCATACAACTTTATAAAAAACCTCACGGCCTTAACTCAATTTTTAGCGTAGAATCGTTTGGTGCAAACCATTTTCCCAAATGCGAGTTGGTTTAACCTCAGGAGGTCACAAAGGGTCAGGTAGCTGACCTCACCGATCTGGTCAACCAATACCTCAAACGAAAGCACTCACTTCCCTGATTCTAAAAATTTGACATTTTCAATGCACAACATGGCCACCACAGGTAATTTAATGTTGAGCGTAAGGTTGAGCGACCTCTAACGGCCATGTTGTACATTGAAAATATCAACTGTGGTATATTTTTAAAATCAGGGTAGTGAGTGCCTTCGATTGACGTATTGGTTGACCCAATCGGTGAGCTTAGCTGACTGACCTTTGGTGACCTCCTGAGGTCAAACCAACTCGAATTTGGAAAAATGGTTTTCACCAATCGGTTCTACCCTAAAAATTGAGCTAAGGCCCAAAGTTTCTTATAAAGTTGTATAGGACACCTTACATAATGTTTTTGTGGTGGTGTTCTTTCGAATTACTCATTCTTAACTGTCATTTCTTTTGCCTCTAGTACTCTACGGATATGAAAACAAATCCATTATTGTATTCCCACGTTTTGGAACCAGACTTCGAAGGAGTTCACGGTAAAGGTAAGGAACCTGAGTAAAAAATAAGATGTAGGATTAGGGAGTCAGACCGACGAAGGCAGTTGTTTTAGTAAATTTTCAATGAGTGTAACGCAGTTTGAATGCTGGCGTTTTTAGTACATGTAAGACTTTTCAAAGCAACTTTTTTATTTGCCAGAGGTTTCAACCGTGAAAACACAGTAATTTGCTTTATTTTCGAAAATTCTGTCATATTCAGTCTCGCCTTCGTCGGTGTCCTTCGAAAACGCTGAAGAACCTTTTCCATTGAAAAAAAACGGGAGTTTGAGACCTCCTGTTCTAGTACCAAATTCTTAAAGCATAAAACTTCCGCCAAAAATGCGAAAATACTAATGTGAACCTACCATGCTGAGAAAGTGGGACTGCAATGGCCAGTCACGCTTGGTTCTATAATCTTTAAAATTTTTGCCGTAGGTAATCTCTGGGCAACAATTCTGTACGAAGTTTACTGGAATTTGGTTGACAAGCACGGATTCAATTCAGACTGGTACAATACGGAAAAAGATGTTGCCGGAAACACCGTTTTCACTCAGCTCGTGGTTGACGGAATGAAGTTACAGCCCTGCAACCCGAACTTCATCCAAGCCAGGGACGCCATCATTGACGCTGATAAAATTAATAACAAGGGAGAGAATTTTGAAGAACTTTGAAAAGGATTTGCAAAGAGAGGATTGGGATTTGATGCCAAGTTCCCAGGGGTCGATGGATTTGTAGTTCCGGAAAGGGAAGAAGAAGGGCCTGATAATGGAGGAGGAAATTCGGATGGACCTAATGGGGGAAATAATTTGGTGGTTGGAATGTTTCCTTTGTTAGTTACAGCAGCAGCCTCTTTCTTTTATTAAATCTCAAAACTATTACAACTCACGTATATCCTCCAGTAGTTGGAAATATAATATTAACATCACACGGCCCGATTCTCAAAATTCCGAGGTAGTGACATCTATCTTCCTGAAAAGGTGAACTACGACCACGGACACTTGATCGAGGCAGTTTTGTCTCTTACAGTTTTATCGCGATTCTTAAATTATTTCGTTTTGTCCCAATTTTCTGAAATTCTTATGTTATTTTCATCGTTAAAAAATTTCAGTTTTTTCGGTAATCCGATAAACTGGGTTTCTGATTTTGAATTTATTTACGTTTTCGGTCAAACAGAAAAAAGTCAGCCAAGCCATTTTTTACGCTCATTCTTATTTAAATTCCTTAAGGAGTCTAGCATTCATTCACATTTTGCGGTGCCTGGACATCTTTTGCATTTAGCTTCAGCGCTGAAACAACACAAATGCCTGTCATGCTTAAAAAGTTTGAAGAAAGGTCTTGCATTGGTTTAAGAGTCAAGTATGGCAAAGTAGGAAGTTTTGCTAAAAAACAGGCTCAAAGGCATTCCTGAAAATCATAAATAAGATCTTCAACGTATACCCTACAACTCTTCCTAATTTTTCGAAATTTGACTTTCTTTGAATGTTACAGGTCACCAAAGCTCAGTCAACCGACTTTACTCGCCCCGTCGAGTAACACGCCAATCGAAATGACTTAATTCTCTCATTTTAAGCATATCCTATACTTGGGTTTTTAATTTACACGCCAGGGGTCACTTAATGTTCAGCGAAAGGTACCCCCTGCAGCCTTAAGCAAAACTGGCCCTCCTTCTTTCTTATAAGTTCAATAAACCGTGCAAACTCGGCTCTACGTAATAGTGCGAGCGTACCGTATACCGTGTATCGTACTTACATCGGGGTGAACCGGATGTATATTAAATGTATTTTTTATGAATTTTGAACATTTTCTGTAATTTTTATGGATTTCGGACATTTTCTGTACTTTTTATGAGTTTTCGACATTTCTGTAATTTTTATGAATTTTGGACATTTTTATGTAATTTGTATGAATTTTGGACATTTTATTTGCCGTAAAACGAAGTAAAAGGGGACAGCGAGGCTAATGCAAGGCTAGATAAACACCAAGTGAACGAAAAGAAACGTTTCCAGCGTCGTAGGATACGGAAGAACACTCCGAACGCATTACAACTTTTTTTTTCTAAAATCACTTGTTTCCGAAGCGCAAGTCCCATTTTAAGCCCAAAAATGGCAAATGAGACAAATATTGTTGTGCTCTGCTGGGCTTAAAATGCTCTTACGCTTCAGGGTTTCCCCTTATTCAGATGAGACAAGAAGCATGCTTTGATTGGTGTTATTTTCTATCCTACGATGCTTAAAGTCTTCGATTTCGTTCACTAGGATTTTAGCTAGCCTTGTTTAAGCCTCAGTGTCCCCTTTCACCACACGTGTTCCCTTTTACCCCGTTTTACGGTATAACTTTTCTTGCCGGATAACAACAGGAATCCAGATTTATGTTGGGAATTTCAAAAATAGGTATACAAAAGCAGATTTTGCCACGCCCTTGTATTTAAAATCTAAAAACTGGCTTAATAAAGTTGTTCGTAATCACATTGTATTCAATTTGACATATCTACTAGCACTCCAGTTCCCGTTCTTACTTCAGAAACTGCACCTTAAGTTCGATGTTTTTCTCATGCTGTTTCTATAGTAAACGAAGCCTATTTCACGTCCTTAAAAGTCGGCACACAATAGTTTTCGTTGCGGCGAGACATGCCGACCGAAGGCCGGTATCGTCTCGTAAGCTAATAAAGTCATTACAAAGTAAAACTTCTCTTAGAAAGTGGAGGTTTTAAAGGTTCAAACAAGTAGATCGGTGATTTGTGCGGGCGAGGCTTCATAATTTTGAAGGTGAGTAGACTACTAGTCACGAGCTTATTTTTTGGGGGGTTATTCCGCTCTCGGAGGTGCTTCCTTCTCATACGGGAGGATTTCATCATACATCGGTTTGCATTTGTCGCAATAGACACACAAGGGCAACATGGGCAGGGTTTCCAGCTTATCTTTCTTTTGAACGTAGACGGCTCTGTTGTTGGGGTGATCTCTCTAAAGTTTGAGAAAAACTAAAGAGTAGAGCAAAGTATGTATTAGAAACGACTTGTGCAGGATTACCAGTTGTCGACTTATAGCAGGCTTCTCCATCTTGGCTTTCTTTCCTGTCCTTAAGATAAGCTTATCATCTGGGTAAAGAACATACCCTCCGTCATATACCTCGAACGGTTCTTTCACCCTCAGAGTGATCTCCCCTGTGAAAACTTAAATAAAGCTCAGAGCACGAAAAAGGTACGATAAGTTTACTGTCTTTGAAGGTGTCATCAACAACTTTTTTCCAAGCGTCATCACAGTGTTTACATTGCAAACGGCAGTGTCGAATGTCCACCAAACCAACTTCTCTTGGATTATTTTTTTTTCGACAAATCACATAGGGGTGGACCTTAATAAGATAAGGGTTAGCTGAATCTTCAAGCAAAGCATGTTTCTTTGATTACAAAGTAGGAATTCAGCCCGTGCTCAAAAAGTTGTAAGACTTCATTTTTCTCGACTTTTAATTTTCCAGATATCGGCGGCAGTGGATAGTAAACGTCATGTGGCTTAAGCTCCAAATTATCAGCAACGAATTTGCGCAAAGCACCTCCTCTTGTTTTGTCTGCATGTTCTGTAATGACCCCTTCTATTCTCCATTTCGCTTTCCAGTCTTCGATCGTCTTGATGTCAGCAGTAAATGGAGGATACGTTGGCTGCAATGAGATTTAGAGTGAAACCTTTTCCAGTAAAAAAAAAACGGTTTTTCTCAAAATAACCCAGAATTTTTTGCATGCGCATTATGGTCATGGCTTCAACACTCGAGATAAGCAAGTCTGTTCCTCATAGGAGAGTAATTCAAGTTTTAAAATATTTTGAAAGGAAAGAGTTGTAAAAAATCTTTAAATTTAATCGTTAAATTATGTAAAAAAAATTTAAATTATATAAATTTTTTTAAATATAATAAATATTTTTAAACTTTATAACAAATTTGTTTTGTTTCAAACAAGTTTAAAAATTTTAGAAGAATTTGAACTTTCGTCGTAATTATGAAGCTTTGACAAAATTAAAAAAAAGTTTTAAAAAGAAATTGAAAATATAGTTTCATTTATGCCCCGGTATGGTTCGTATATACCCCATTATTTGCTCATGCCAAATGCATGATCATGGCTTCACGACTTAAGACTTCAAGTCACGTAGAATGAGAACCATGGTAGAGATTTCGATAGAAATCTTCTCGGTTTAATGCGATTTCGCATAACAAGAATACAGGTGCTAAGTAATTTTATGAATTTGATTTTATCTAAAAGGCAGGAAAGATTATTTGTTTTTAATGGAATGCTAAAAAACATTCATGCATATTCCGTACATTTTTAACTCGATTTTGTTCCGACTCTTCCGATCTTACGGTACTGATTTTAAAGCTGAAAATGTTATTTACGAAAATCAATAGTTCTGCGTTCCTCTGGTTAAAACGTTATAACCAGAGGGCGCTGAAAAATAAAAACGAGTGTTAAAATTGACGCTTTGGAAAATGCGCTTTACATTCGACGTGTATGAGAAGCTTGTAAACAACGTGGGTTCCTCAACTTCTTATCCTTACATCCGCTTCGAAACTGGAAGCCCTACAATTCCGTACCGTTCTTTTGGATTCGCCAAAAAATTCTAGGCAGCTAGCAGAGCCAACTTATGTTTGTACTAGCTCGCTCAGCCGAGGCAAGCCGGCAAAATCAAACTTAAGGCGAGCCGCGCTTTACCAACAAACTAAGAGCTGCCTACAACCCTGTTTCCTGTAGTCGGAAAAAACAAAAATAAAACTTACTTTGCTCGACTCCCCGCCGCCTGCTTTCCGCTTAAAAGTAAAACAAATAATGTATAGCCTTCAGGGTCGTCTTATAAGCTTTTAGCATTTCCAGCTGCTTCATGCCTTTTGTGAGACCAGCCTTACCTGGCGCTTCGTGCGCTTTTTCTTTTTCCGCTTATCCTCTTCGTCACCCATTTCATTATCGGTTTCTATACGTTCAGTTTCTTCGTCTTCCATCTCCTCGGCGGCCTTTTACAAAATTCGTAATAACCAATTTCGATTTCAGCTTCCTTTTCGTAATACCAGCGTTACCCTGCGTTTCGTGGGCTTTTTTTCCTTTTTCGGCTTATCCCCTTCGTCTCCCGTTTCATTATCGCTTTCTATAGCATCAGTTTCTTCGTCCTTCATCGCGTTTTCGCCCTTTTCAAAATTCGTAATAATCAATTTCGATTTGAGGTTGCTTTTCTTGTTTCGTGCTTTTCATAATACCAGCCTTACCCTGCGTTTCGTGAACTTTTTTTCCTTTTTCGGCCTATGCCCTTCGTCACCCGTTTCATTACCGGTTCCCATAGGTTCAGTGTCTTCATCCTCCATTGCGGCGGCGCCCTTTTACAAAATTCATAATAATCTTTGCGCTTTCAGCTCGCTTTACCTTAAAAATCTATCGGAGCCAATAATCGTGTATTTTCAGGAAACGAAGAAAAAACTCACATTTGGATGGTCGCCTCCAAAAGCTCCTTGATCGCTTCCTTGGAACTCTTCATTTTTCTGCTATAGTAAAACGCAGGTGAACTTCATAAAATACTTTTGACTTTAGTATTATTGACTATTTTACCTTATTACACTTTTTCGGTGAACCAGGACCATCTCCTCCACCCTAGACACAAAATTCTGTTTTTTTTTTGCACATTGTCAGAAGTTTCCGCGGGCTTTCAAGCTATTCCCTGATGCTCTACTAAACTGCACAATGCAAGGATATTAGAGGCAACCGGGTGTTCAGTAATTCTTTGTTGCCAACATGATTTGCGTCCATAGATGCGAAATCCGAAAATAAAAAGTATTTTTTGAAACACCAAAAATACACATCACAAAACCTTTACATAAAAAATGGGATTTGAATACTCTGCAGCTGTGCAGTCGCAGCAATTAAACTTTATTAGGGAAATAGCGCTCGAGCGAAGAGCTCAGCTTTAGTCAACCCTTATTTCTTTTCTGCAATCTCCTTTGAATTTAATAGCCATGATTTTGATCCCTGATTTTGTAGCCTAACTACGTGCAGAGAGCAAAAAAAAAGATAAAAGGTGGGAGCCGAGAGTCATGTAGAGTTTTTGTTGGAAATAAAAACTGACCTAGCTTCCGGCAATTCGATGGACCGAGGACCAATCGCCGTGGGTTGAGGCTTCAAATTATAAATCAGATATAAATCTTTTTCTCGAGGCGGCCACTTGACCCTAGCGGTTTAGAAAACGAATTTTCGACGTTTTCTTTCACAAACTAATTTCGGCTAGATTATTCCCAAGTCCCTTAGGAATTTTTGGAATTTGGACAGCAGAGCTCTAAAATTCCCAATTGCGTCAGGTTTGAGCTCGATTTCTGCCTTTCTTTTTTTCCCAAGCACCCCACAGCTTATTTGAACTCACTGTATCTGCGAATTTGGTTTTGTGATTTGTATTTCTCAGTTTTGATCCATGAACCAGTGTTGGACTGTTGAAACCGAGGGATGGTTTTATCCTGGTTTAAACCATGGTTTAAACCAGGTTAAAACCACTAGAATTTTGACGTTGGATTAAACCATACTTGCTAAAACTTGAAATTATCAATAGCGCGAGCGCGAGCGCTATTCATGCGAATGTAATGTTAGTCCGGACGTCCGGCCGGCCGGCCGGACGCGATTATCTCAGTAACGGTTCGTCGGATTCACTTGATTTTTGGTATGAGAGTTCTTTAGGGTCCCTAGTTAGTGATCATTGAATATCTAAGCGATCCAAGGTACTTTGACAACCAGGGAATTCAGGGCTTTAAACAGGTTAAAAAACTTATGCTAACTCAATTACTCAAAGAACCTTGTAAGCGATCGGTGAAGTTTTGAAAAAAAAAATTTTTTAGCCCATGTTTGCATGGGGGCTTATGGTGCATATGCGCTTATGGTGCACATGTGCTT